>PVJC01014509.1:0-36431 GCA_004026665.1 Murina feae
TGTGTGTGTGTGTGTGTGTATTGCACAAATACTTGCTAGGCAATGTGCTAAGTGCTTATACTCCTAACAACCTGTCATTATCCCCATTGTATAGAAGAAACTGAGGCAGGAGTTTCAGGAACTTTCCCTAAATCATCCAGACTCTTTGCCTGATCCCCTGGCAATGAGAACTGCAGAGAAAGAGGCTTTGGTGTCAGCTCTCACTCTTCCCAGCTGAGCAGCTGCCCCCACCAAGAGCAGGTTTGAATGTGAGTGAGAATTGATCCTCTGCCCCAAACCGCAGGCTTCTGTTGCATCCAGAGGGCCTGTGACTCTCTTCCCTCATCCTTGCCCTCTGATGACAGTGCAGACAGGAACTGGTCTTTCACTCTCCCCAAAGCACACCTTCTGCTGGATCCGCATCGTCCCCAGTTTACACCAACCTGAATCCCACCTCCTGGCACTTTTCCACCCTCTGCACACACACCCCTGGAATGCCCTCCTCCCTTCCTTCAACCTCTCCAGTTCCTACTATTCTTTCAGGCCAGGCCAATCTCACCCCCGCTAAAGCCTGAGAAAACTCCCGCCCGCACACCTCTGCCTTGTCAGAAGCCGGGCTGTCCTCAGTGCAGCCCAGCACAGCTTGATTCTCCCACCGCCATGCCATCGCTCCCACACACTTTCAATTCCTTGAAAGCAGTGACTGTGTCATTCATCGTTTCTGCAGTCTCAGGCGCTAAATCTGGTGTGGAGCACACAGTCAAACCAGAGCAGATTCTGAGAAATTGAATGAACTGATTAATAGGTTTTCATCAAGCAGTAACAGCACCAGGGGAAAATGAGAAACAACGGGCGGCATTTGATAATGAAACCAGGAAGGCTGGTTATCTGTTATCAGAAGTTTCCTAAACGTTTAGCGTATGCTTCTTCTGTATGGAACAGCCTAATTCGTTTTCTCATGAAAGCATCTGGGTGTACATCCTGGACACTCACCAGCGAAGCAGTCACAGACTTATGAAGAGGTGAGTTCATTTACCATCATCGTTAGCCAGTGACAGCAGTTACCTGAACCACCAGGGCAGGTGGCAGGCACACTGCACCCCAGTCTCACTGCCCTGCACTCCTGCGGCCCGAGCAAAGCTGGAGGACCCTGATTTCTACCTGTGTTTCCAGCACTCGTAAAGTTCAAGCTCCTAACTACAGGCAGCCTGTTATGGTCTTACCAGCCACGCCACAGAGGGCAACGGAACTCTCCATTTTTTGCTCTCTCAGTTAACTAACTAAAAAGATTTCTCTGTGCTCACATAAAATACTAGAGCAACAAAAGCAAAAATAAATGAGTGGGACTGCGTCAAACTAAAAACCTTCTGCACAGTTAAAGAATCCACCAATCAAATGAAAAGGCAATGTTTGTCATTTTAAAATCTTTATGGTTTCTGACTAAATCATACATCATCAATACATTAATAACCTCTAAAAATACAAGGAAAAACCAAACAAATTTTTAATTGAAAGTCCACTATCCTCATATAAACACCATCGATAATTTGGCCATCCTTCTTTCATATAAACCTTTATCCATACACATATGCACACGTAATGCTACCTAATTGAATCATGTCATACATAATGGTAGATGAAGGAAACCTTTTAAAATATATCTCTGAGTCTTGTTTATCAAGTCACATATAGCCCATTTTTATTTTTCATAAAGTTTTGGCTATTCTCATTTTGTTTTCTAAATATAATTTTGGAAAAAACTAACATTCTTATGATATTAAATCTTTCCATCATGAGATATATTTCTTCACATAAGTACTATTTCTTTCATGTTAAATGTATTCATAATCATTTCATTGTGTAATTTTTACTGCTATTGTTAATACTTCCTATTTCATTATCATGCAAGGTTTTTCTATTTGATAATTAATTGACGTTGGCATAATCTATCTTATTCAGTCATTTTACCAAATTATCCTATAAATCCCAATTATTTTTACTAATGTTGCTTGTGTTTTCTGGGTATATGATCATTTTGTCAGCAAAATATATATATTTTTTGTCCAATATTTATGCCAATTATTTCAACTTTATATCATATAGCATTAACTACAGCCTCTAAAACAGTGTTATTAAGTGATAATAGTGGGGACAGCTCTGTTAGTAATTGAAATAGTTTAGGATTTTATTACTTAGAATTATATTTGTAATGAGATATGAGTAGACAAAAGTTTTAGCCAAGAACAGAGGTCAGCAAACTATGCTCTGCGGATTAAATTTGCCACTCATTTTTTTTTGTAATAAAGTTTTATTGGAACACAGCCCTACTTGTTCATCTATGTATTTTCTATGGTTGCTTTTTGCTATAATTGAAGTGTGGAGTAATTATGACAGAGACCATATGACCATATTGTCAGTATCTGGCTCTTCATAGGAAAAGTTTTCCAACAACTCCTGGTCAAGAGAGATTATGCTGTGGTAACTAACAACTCCAAAATCTCAGTGGTTTAACACATTTGTTCCTAACTCCCGCAAAGCCAGCTGTGGGCCTGGACAACCTCCAGTCATGCTATTCTCCATGAAGTGACACAAAGTAGGCTGTTTACATCCTGTGTCTCTGCCATCACAACACAAAGCCTCTGATCACCACGGTGGAGGGAGAGAGCACACAATGTTCTTATAATTCACTCTCCAAGATGCAGCCCTGCCCATTAATCAAAACTACTCACGTGACCCCACCAAGTTAGTTGCAAAAGATCTGGGAAATATAACCATCTGTATGCCAGAAACCAGATATTGGTAAGAATTATTAATATCTACCAAACAGACTTTATTACATTTTAGTAACTTCTTTCCATTCCTATTAAAACATTATATTCTGTTCTTAAATTTTCAATATCTAATGGTATGTTCCTATCAATTTTCTCCATAGAAAAAGTAATAAATTATACCCATGAACTTTCTGTGAGGGAATCATTCAAGTGTTACTGCAAGAAAGTCTATTTAAAGTCTAATTATTAAAAAAAAAAAAAAAAAAAAAAAAAAAAAAATAAAGTCTAATTATTTTTTAATGACAGTTGAATTATATATATTATTTTGCAACTATATTCATAAGTGAAGTTAATTAAGTTTTTTTCCCCTTTTTTGGACTATCTTTATTATCCTATATAATAAAAGGGTAATATGCAAGTTGACCCTATTGGCAGAACAACTGATTGCTATGATGCACACTGTCCACCAGGGGGCAGACATTCAATGCAGGAGCTGCCCCCTGGTGATCAGTGTGCTCCCACATAGTCACTACTTGCAAAATACTGATGTCCAGGACCAACTCCAGACCAACTGAATCATAATCTTTGAGTAAGTATTTCAAGCAGCAGCAGTGATTTTTAAAACTCTGGTGATTCTAACTGTGCAGAATGTACTAAGGTGATGTTTATTTGTATCTTCTTGTATTCTAAAGTACACAGTATTTAAGTTTTCTCATATACAATGTCTTGCTTTCTAGCACATTAGAAAACAAGAATTCTAACAAAAAGGAAAATTAACCTTTGGATTCCAAATAATTGAGGTAGAAGGATGGAATTTAAAATAGCTATCCTTAAGATATGCCAGGAGCTGAAAGATATTTTTTTAATTATTGCAGAGAATGAGAAACTATTGTTAAAAGGAAACACTAAACTGAAAAATACAGCAAAATTTAGACGTGAAAAAAATAATTAAGAACTGAGTATAAACATGTCACCACAGATTAGATATAGTTGAAGAGAGGAACAATAAAGTAGAAGACAAAAAATATCCAGAAATAAAACACAGATAGACAAAGAAAGTAAAACACAAAAGACAGGGGGAGATACATAGGGCATACAAAAAGAAGTTTAATATACAAATAATTGGAAACTTATAAGGGAAAAAGAATTTGGATAGAAGCTATATTAGAAGAGATAAAAAGGAAATTTTCTCAAAACTGATGAAAAATATAAAGTCACAAATTCAAGATATCTTTCAAACCCCAGAAAGAGTAGACAAACAAACCCACATCTCATTATTTAAAAAAAAAAAAAAAGACAGCAATATATAAACTAACTGCTGACTTCTTACAAAAGAAAGTGGAACCCAAATGACAATGGAATGATATCTTTAAAAGACTGGGGGGGAAATTACTGCAAACCTAGAAGAGTATGCCTAGTAAAAATATACTTCAAGAATGTAGGTGAAATAATGACATTCTCAGATAAATGTTTTAGAAGAAGAGGCTGTAGCAAAGGCAGGTTATGAAGCATTAGACTGCTTAGAAACACTTTTCAAGAATATCCTGTGGTTAAACAATGACTCTCATAGTGGGCAATCATATTTTCCTTTCTGTCTCTGCCTTGTTTTGAAAGCAGAATGGATACCTTTGGTCAACTGTAAAATGTGGGAAGAGTGACAGAAGAGGAGACCTGATGAGGAAGAGACTAGACTTCCTACAAATAAGGGCACAAAGACAGCTGAAGTGTTTTAATAAGAAGAAAATTTTTAAAAAGCATAATTACATTTACATTGGGGAAATGTCATATATAAGTTAGAAATGCAGAAAATTTAACTACGGTTCACTTAAATTAGGGAGGTGTGTTGTTGTTTTTTTCCTTATGGCACATGAAATCCAGGAGCAGGCCAACTGACATTAGTTCAGCAGCTCAAATATATCATGACTGAGACTTCTCTGATTCTCTTAGTCTTTACTTCATGGTCTCAAGATGTCTAATAAAGGTAAAGCCAAACAAATTCACATTCCAACATGGAGAAAAAGGAAAATAACACAAGGGAAAAGTAGTGCAAATCAAAATAAGGAAGTAAAACATCGCAGACATCTTCAGCAGTGTTCTGTAAACAAGAAATGGGCCTAAGCTGACAGAGAAATAAAAAGCATTTATTTGAATACAGAGGTTGCAAATGGGAGACACAGACTCAGGTAGCAGCCTAAAGTGTACTCCAAAAACAAAAAGACAGGCTTTATAAAGCCTCCAGTTACACAGGCAGTCAGTCCTCAATCTGGTCCTTTCCGGTAAACGAGGGCTTCTGATAGGTTAATTGAGATTGGTTAGTTTGGGTATGCAAATGAAGGATGCTGGTTGGCAAATGGATTGGCTCTTTCAAAGTAAGAAATTAGATGATCTGGTTGCCTTGATGAGGAAGAGATTAAGGTCCAGGCAAGGCTGAGAAGCTCAAAAGTTCCTGGAGAAATATGTTGGGTGGAGTATGTGCAAGACAAACTTCTTTAAGGCTGCCTGGCTCTGTTTTGGTTCTCTTGACATCACAATTTCCATTCTCAATTTCCATTTACTTCCGATGGTTCAGGACAGTGATCACATGACCCTCCACCCAACTGAAAAGGAAGCCAAGCTATGTCATTTTTTAGTGAGGTGTATGCCCCTCAAACAAAAGCAGAGATCTGTCAGGAAGGAAGAAAGAGACTGTATACTGTGGCGGCAAGTGGGGATGCTGCTCTTCCCGCCGCACCAATGACACACAAAACCCATAATCCTGACTTTGTAAAATTCGCTGTAATGGCTGCATGGATTTCCAAAATACCTTTATTTGGAGCAGTAAATGTTTCTTAAAAGTTATGCTTTATCCTCCAAAAGTGGTGTTTTTTGGTTGGTTTGTTTGCTTTTCGCAGATGCTTCCAGGCTGAATTTGTGGAACGTGGTTTGGACACCACCAAGATTGTTTTTATTTTTACGGTCAATAAAAAATGTTCTCTTAGAAGTCAGAGAACATCATTAGAAATGGTATGCTAAGGAGTAAACACAAAACTATTCCCCCAAAAGTTCACATCAGATTTTTTTAATTGAAAATGTCCCGAGGCTTCATTCCTTTCATCTGAGGTAGGTCGAGGAAACGTATTTATTCATTCTTGGGATGAACTATTTAATGATGCTAATGAACTCCACCTAGCCCCTCTCCCCCTCTCACCCTAATGAGAAGCAGACATTCACAGTGGCACCCCCACCTTTGCTCTCCCTTCTAATGCAGACAGTTTTCAGCAGAAGGAGCCCCTTCTGGAGAATGCTGGTAATTCCCTACTTCCCGGTGAACCATGCCAGGCAAAGGGGAAAATGCCCTTCTCACTACAGGAGGGGACACTGTCCTTCCCCTCCAGTTGGTGGCCATAGGAACAGATTTCCTTACCCAAAGACTTTCCAGCCTCCGTCCACCTGCCCAGGAATATAGGGAATTACAGCATGTTCTTTGAGGAGAGACCAAGCTCCAATCCCTGACAATTAGTTTCTGATTACCAAGACACCCACTTCAAAGACACCATCACCTCAAATAAGCACACTGCCCCCTATACAACTAGATCAAGAGCCAGGTCACCCCACCCATTGAACTTCCCTTTCAGAAAGCTCTGGATGACCTCGATAACTGACCACGTAAGTAGCCCAGCTTTTCCTCTCCCACGCTGCAATTCTCCCTCTTGTGTTTTAATTTCATCAATAAAAAGAGTGAACACAAGAAACCCTAGGCACCCCACCCTGACCCCAATAAAAGCAGAACCCTAGATCCTCACACCCTCCTTCTTTCTTTACCTTTACCTGCTGGGTACTCTGAACAGTGAGTAATAAACCTTGTTTTTCAAAGTTCCCTGAAGGCTGTTGCTGAGATGCATCTTACAACTTTGGCTCCAGTTGGGGAAATGCCTGTGGTGCCACAAGGCCCCAGGCATCCCTAGCTGACAGCCATCACTATGGATGGGTCAAGACCCACACAAAACACTGCTGCAGACATTTCTAGCAAATCCTGGACCATGCATTTTTGAACAGCCCTTTAAAATGCATCCCTCTGATGTCTCCCAACTTGTTGCCCCAGGGCCAGAAAAGGCAAGTACTCAGCTCTTCATTAGGATAAGACAGGTTTAGCTACTGGGAAGTGTATGAGAATTTTCTTCAGTTTACAACCAACCAAAGCTGGAAAACTCAAATCAATTCTACTCCCTGCCCTTCATTATGCCTAGACCAGGAGTTGGGGAGAGTCAGATTACAGTCAGGAGCAGTGAGAGGGGGTGGGAAATGAGGGAACACAGGCCTAGGAAAGGCCATGGGGCCCTAGGAAAGCTGTGCCTGAGGGGTACAGGCCAACTTGGGACAACTGGGCAGTCAGATGGCAGGGCCCTTCCAGAGCATGGGTGCTGTGGACCTGGCGGAAGCAGGTCTGTGGAGGGTGGCTGGTCCTGGGGAAAGAACCTGCAGAGCTCGGGAGAGGCTAAGAGGGCAGGTTCTTCCTGTAGGCACAGATAGGCACGACCGCAGGTGATGGAACAAGGCTGGCAGCTGCCACACCAGAGCCCCTGCCGGAGCCCTCACCTCACTGCCCAAGTCACCACACACACACACACACACACACACACACACACACACACTCAAACACACACACTCACACATGCTCTCCTTCCATTAGAACACAGCAGGTGACCAAAGAAATAACAGACTAACAATCATTAAAAACAAAATAGCATCACCTGGACTGTTTTTTAAAGATTGGACAAAAGATAAATTTCAAATGGAACAGAACTAAAAGCGAATTTCTCTTTATCTCCTGTTTACCAGGTGGAGGCTGGGGAGAGCCATCATTTTGTCCATAAAACAAGGAAACTCTCTTTCTCAGCATCTGGGCCATAATACAGCTGGACTAACCCCACATAGCGTTTATAACCTGCACTACATATACCAAGCTTTTAGATTCCTGGGGCTGCTGTAACAAGCGACCACAAATTGAGTAGCTTAACACAATTTACATGTATCGTACAAGTCTGGAGGTCAGAAGTCCAAATGGGTCACACTGGATTAAAATCAAGGTGCCCAGGGCCGCATACCTTCTGGACGGACTGGAGGAGATTGCTTCTTCACCTCTTCCAGATCCCAGAAGCGACCACGTTCCTCCACCCTCAGCCAGCAGCCTTGGGCTAAGGCCTTCTCCTGCTGCGGTCTTGCCAGTTCTCCCTCCTCAGGTGTGATGACATTGGGCCACCTGGTAAAGTCTGCCGGCTAGCAACCTTAATTCCACCTGCCATCTTAACCCTCCCCTTGCTGCGCACCATAACAGTCACAGTTTCCAGGGATTAGGAAGTAGATTTCGGTGAGGGCCGATATTCTGCCTACCCCAACTGACAAACTTTATTCTCCTCTGTGTTGGAAGGCTTGCATGAGTAATGTAAGTAAGCTGACAGTCACAAGGTAGACATTCACTCAGTACTGGGTGGTTCCACCTTTGATTCACCCCAATAGGCCATGGGGATAGAGGAAGGGGTAAGTGTGCAGGTGTGGGCACAGGTTAGCAATGATAGGGGTGAATCAAGGTTGGATGGCCTTTTAATCAGATACAATTCAGCCACTCAAGAATCAGGTTTCTCGTCAAAGCTAGCCATCTTCTTGGTCCTTGGCTCTAGCTAGGAAAGTTTGTTGAAGCACAGACATGGTGCATAGCGAGATTCATTCCCAACTGGTGTGCACAAAACATGAGGCATATACAATACCTGGCTAAGAGCAGAGAAAAGCTAGAAATAAATTGAATTTCAAAAGTAATAAAGTTAATGAGATTACTATCATTCGAGTTTCAAAACAGAAAACTCAAAGATAATTATGTATTAATATTTTTAATGGCAAAAAATGTAGGAGTTTGCTTTATAAATTACTACTGTTATTTTTTAAGTCCTTCAAGCTTTGCTCTCCTCCTCCTGATCACAGGTTGTATTGACAATTAATGGATAGGACAGGCCACTTACATGTGAAAGGTGTGGGAGGCTATGGAACCCAGAATTTAACCACTTAAATCATTAAATCAAAAAGTTATTCAACATTGAGTGAAGGAGCACATAACATTTTATGCAAATGTAAGGCATTATAAAAACTAGAGGCCTGGTACACAAAAATTTGTGCACTCAAAGGGGTCCCTCAGCTCGGCCTGTGCCCTCTCGCAGTTTGGGACCCCTCAGGGGATGTCCACCTGCTGGCTTAGGCCCTCTCCCAGGAGATCAGGCCTAAACTGGCAGTCAGACATCCCTCTGGCAGCCCAGGAGCCCTCGGGGGATGTCCACTTGCCAGGGGGGAGCAGACCTAAGCTGCCGTTGGACATCCTTAGTGCTGCTGAGGAGGCAGGAGAGGCTCCCACCATCACCACTATGCTGCCAGCTGTCAGCCTGGCTTGTGGCTGAGCAGAGCTCCCCCTGTGGGAGCACAATGCCCACTAGGGGGCAGCTCCTGCATTGAGTAGTGTGTGTCATAGTGACTAGTCATTCCCAGTTGTTCTGCTGTTAGGGTCAATTTGCATATATAATATATGCAAATATAATAAAAGAGTAATATGCAAATTAACCATCACTTTGAGACACCTAAGCCACGCCCACCATCCAAGCCATGCCCACCAGCCAATCAGAGCAGCTGTATGCAAATTAACCCAGCCAAGATGGAAGCTGGCAGCCACAGAGCTACAGCAAACAGGAGGCTTCCATTGCAACTGCCTGCCTATGCCAGTTGGGCCATTGCTCAACACAACAATGTTTCAATTATAGAAGCCATGGAGCTGAAGCAAACAGGAGGCTTCATTGCCTGCCTAGGCCTCCACTCAAGGTAACAAAGTTTCAATTATAAAAGATAAATAACCCCAGAAACCTGATTCCAGCCAGCCTCACTGGGACATTGGGTCAATGGGAGCTGTGGGCAGCCTGAAACCGGCCCTCAACCCCTCACCCAGGCTGGCCACACCCCATGGGGTGAGGGTCCCCACTGGGAGGGTTGGCCAGCCTGCAAACAGCCATCAGCCCCTCACCCAGGCTGGCATGCCAGCAGGTGGACATCCCCCAAGGGGTCCAGACTGCAAGAGGGCACAGGCTGGGCTGAGGGACCCCAAATTTTTGTGCACTGGGCCCCTAGTTTATAATATAGGATAGAGGCCTAGTGCATGGGTATGGGCCAGCTGGTTTGCCTGAAGGTTGTCCCGGATCAGGGTGGGAGTCTCACTTGGGTGCCTGGCCAGCCTGGGTGAGGGGCTGATGGCTGTTTTCAGGATGGCCACGATCCCCAGCAACCCAAGCTCCCAGCCTCTCCTTTTTTATTTTTTTTCTTTATTCAGCACCCCTGGCTGGAAGCAGGTATCTGGGATTTATTTATCTTCTATAATTGAAACTTTGTAGCCTTGAGCAGAGCCCAGGGTAGGCCAGGGCAGGCGGGAAGCTTGGCTTCCTCCATCTCCAGGGGCAACCCAAGCCTCCTGCTCGCTGCCATCTTAGTTGGGTTAATTTACATACTTGCTCCTGATTGGCTGGTGGGCGTGGCTTGTGGGTATAACAGAATGATGGAGTGTTGGTTAATTTGTATGTTTCTCTTTTATTAGTGTAGATTAATCCTTGCAACAAAATAAGTCACACAGATGAAAGTAATGAAATTAAAGGTATCATTCTACAGTATCTTTGCATCAAAGATAATACAAGGACTAACCCACATTATTTCTATAATTACTCTAACTTTAGGATGGAAAAACAAACTTTGTATCTGATATCTTCTAAGGGAGGGGGTAAAGTTTGACCTCTATTCTTAGAATCAAGACACAAACTCCCATCAGTTGGTAATTGCAGTTTGAGTTAAAAACTGTAATTGATTTTGTTTGACATGTGGACTTTCAAAAGGAATTCCTACGGTTACTTGGGTTTCCCTGGTCCAGAAAGCTTTAAGACATAAGACCACATTGCCACCTGGTGGCAGAATCAAATTTTGCAGTAATTCATTTTCAGAACTCACCAGCCAGCCTTTTAGGTGGTTATCCCTTAACTTCGAGAAAAATGAAAGGGTTTGAGGAACCGATGGTGTTGGTGGTGCCGCACTAAAACAAAATGTTCTTTGAGTTCTGAATCTTTTTAGGAAAGCCATCTGCCCAATTCCTGTGAAACAAACCCCTCCCCCACTGACAAGCTGGAACTCCAAGTGAGCTCACTTCAGGTGCCGCTAATGCGGAGCAGCAGTGCCATTTAGCCCAAATAAAATCAATGAGGCTGTGGACACTAATACAGCTACTTACCTAGTTTTAGAACATAAAAGGGGCTCCAAGAGTAGGTGCTACATCAACCCAATAAATGCCTGTGGTTCCTTTCTCAAACACATCATGATAGTTAAACTAATGGGGTTGAAATATCCTAGAGAATTTCAAAAGTAAATTAAATTAGCACAATAGCTAACATTTCACAGACAAAGAGAGACCACCAAGCTCCTCCTCTAGTGTGATGGCATGAAAGATGTGCACTCCCCTGAAGTCTCTTGAGAGGTCTACCCTGAGGGGCATTACAAGGAGTTAGTGGGTCACTTAGCCATTCCTCAGGAGGACAGAAGTTTTATGATCCTGAAACTCTCAACAAAATCATTCCAATTTGGCCCAGCAGGCGTGGCTCAGTGCTTGTGTGTGGACTATGAACCAGGAGGTCACAGTTCAATTCCCAATCAGGGCACATGCCCAGGTTGTGGGCTCGATCCTCAGTGCAGGGTGTGCAGAAGCAACCAATCAGTGATTCTCTCTCATCATGGATGTTTCTATTTCTCTCTCCCTCTCTGAAATCAACAAAAAATACTTTTTAAAAAATTATTTTTAAAAAATAATTCCTATTTTAAGCCTATACAATTTACATCTAACTATAGTTGTATAAATTTGACCCAACTGTTCAAATTACGGCCACATATATCTTCTTCTATCAGGTTACAGAATCAAACACCAAGCACCTAAGGGCGCCTGTCAGATTCCTCAAAAGGAACACAGCAATGCTCTGGCCGGCCTGTGCCCAGGCCACCTTGCCTTTACCTGTTGCAATGTCCATGCATAGAATCCCTCCAACTCTTCCCTAAAAAGCCAATCCCTGCTTGCTGGTCTCCAAGCCCCAACTCTGTTCTACTGCCCTTTCCAAACAGAGGCCTGAGACTCTCCCAGTCTTCAAAGTAAAAAGAAAGAAGTTTGAGGGGCTCCCTCAGGAAAACTGCCAGCTCTTCATGATCTATTCAAAGTTGCACATTGGCAACCCATTTTCCCCCAAGACTTGCCCATGAACTCTGGTGGCTGACTTCAGAAGTTCTCACCTGAGCCACCCACTCCTCAGGCAGGATAGGGGCCCAGCTCTCCTCATATTCCTCTCACTGCTTGATAGCAGGGTGTGATTGAGACACAGACACGTCCCCTTCGGCTGGAAGGACCCTGCAGGGCTCTGCCACCACCAACTTGTAGGAAGTTCCACAAAAGCACAGGCAAATCCATCCATGCTGTACCTTCCTCTCTGTTTTTGGATCTGGACCCAAGGCTTGCCTCGTTTCCAAATAATCACTTCCCAGAATGATGAATGTTGGGAGCACCAATACCTTTCCAGAAAAATCTTAACCCCAGTCCCCAAAATCTCAACATTCTCTAAGAAGTCAGCATTTCCTAAAGTCAGGGGTGTTTGCTCTTATACCTGCATGCTCATCTTTAAAATATACATTTTAGTGATTTTTTACAGAGAGGAGGGGAGAGGGATAGAGTGTTAGAAACATTGATGAGAAGCATCCATCAGCTGCCTCCTGCACACCTCCCACTGGGGATGTGCCCACAACCAAGGTACATGCCCCTGACTGGAATCCAACCTGGGACCTTCCAGTCCGCAGGCCGACGCTCTATCCACTGAGCCAAACTGGTTAGGGATGCATGCTCATCTTGAATGCAAAACTGAAATGAAGGGAAATGCCATTGCACCTAAAAGTCTTTGCATTTTCTGGAACCTTCCCTGGAGCTGTGAACCCAGAAAGGTGTTTGCTAGATGGGGACAATAAGTGGAAGCAATAGAGTTAAAAGTATTATCAAAGCATGGATTATAATCATGGACAGTGAAGCCAAATCTGAGTGAGAAAATGATAAACTGTGTAGAAGAGTTAGGATCAAAGATTATGGCAATTGGGAATATTTCTGCAACTGAGAGGATAGAAAGCCATGATTACAAAGCAGTAAATCTGAAGATGCCCAAGGTATTTCTGTCTTGGTGGTGGTAACCTTCAGAAAGAGAGTGGGACAGTGAGCAGCAGAGGTGGTGAGGACAGGCCACTGAAGGGCAGTCAAGAACTAGAAACCTGCCCACTGAAGTCACAGGGAGTCAATCTATTACATGAAAGGATCTACAAGTTCCCGCTGGGACTCACAAAGTAGCCCTAATTTAACTCAGTGGCCCTGCCATGAGCAGATGCAAAGGTGGAAGGTGAAGAGATACCGGAGCAGGAACACTATGCAGCATGTTGCTGAGACTGGAGGACCAGCAGCACTGTGAAATGCGAATCTTTGAGATGAGAATAGTATTGTTAGTGACTTGAACCTTGAGTTAATATGAGACTTAACTAATCTGAAATGGACTGACTAACCCGGAAGAAACTGAGATCCCTTTAAGGCGTAAAACTTTGTTTCTCCGGCCCTGAGTCACCTTTCTCTCTGAACTAGTGAGATGTGCGGACTGGTGTGAGGAGGGCTGGGAGCCAGAAGCTGCCATGCCACAGGAATGGGAAGCAACAAGATCATGACTGGAGAGAACAACAGTGCAGCAAGGAGGCAAGTGAACTATGGAGGGAGTATGTTGGAAATGAGAAGTCATTTTTGCAAGAGGAAGAGGAAATAGTAATTCAGAATCCGAATGAAAATGAGGAAGGAAACCAGCCCCTCCTGGTTCTTAAGTTCCTTCTCCATTGACATTAGACTTCTGTCAGAACATGCTGGCCAAAGCCTATCCCTAGAAGGTAAAGATAGAGGAAGTTTGTTGATCATACACTGTGAATTCCAGAGCTCTGTGCTGAGATTAGGACACGGGTGAGGGCTAGGATCAAATTGAAGCAGGTCAGTGGCAGTTTTAATTAAAACCCATAGTAAGAACACATTTTATATTGTTACCCTGTGTGTATGTATGATTGTGCTTGCTCTTTCTCTCCAAAGACTTATTGAGCACCTACTATATGCCAGTTGATTCTAGGGAGTGGGGATACAACAGTGAACAATACATACAAAATCCTGCTCTTGTGGAATTTTCATTTGGTGGAGCAGACAATAAACAGATCGAGTATATCGCATATTCAGTGGAAGTGAGAGACAAAGGGAAAACAGATGTGGAAGAAAGCTAGTGTATAGGGTGGTACAGATTTAGCTGGAGAGGCCCAGAAAGGCCTCCCACGGTGAAGGCCTGAGAGATGAGGGGTGAGCCACATGGACAGAGAAGGAAGAGCATTCGGATAGAGGTAACACCTGGCCTCTGAGATGAGGATATACTGGAGTGTTCTACAAATATCCACAGGCAAAATGGAGTCAAGGAAGGAGCAGGGAATTATGCTACAGGTCAGTGGAGGTGGGGACGCCTACGGAGCCTTGTTGGACATTGTAAGGTCTTGACTTTCACTCAGAATGAAATAGGAAGGCTTTAGAGTATCTTGAGCGTAGGAAAGAGATGATCTGATGTAACATGAACGGGGGCAGCGGTGAAGTCAGGGAGATCTGTTAAAAGACCATGGAGAACAGGAGGGAAATGAAGGGATCTCAGATCAGGGTGGTAGCAATACAGGTGGTGCAAAGTAACTGGATTCTGGGAGCATTTTGAAAGTAGAGCCAACAGAAGGTGTTTAATAAGATTGGCACATGAAAGAAGGAAGAATCAAGAACAACTCTGAGGTCTGTGGCCTAGTCAACCAGAAGGATGTCGAGGGGGGAACCTGGACGAAGCAAGTGTGGGAGTGAGGACATACCTAGTTCGAGGTGTTGAAAGGGTGTGTAATTCTGGAATTCAGGAGAGATATCTGAGCAGGAGGTTAGATCTTTCAGCTAGATGAAGAGGAAAGCCTTTGGGTCAATGGGGGAAAGAAGGGGACATATGTAATATTTTCAGTAATATTTAACTTTTTAAAAAATAAATAATAAACTGTTTCACAGCTATAAATCTATTTCTATCCACCCATGTATATGCATGCTTTATGCAATATGCAATGCATATACACTATGAATGCATGTAGGAGCATATATGTATATATAAATATGTTACATGCAAACTGTAAAAAATAAAATAAAGCAAATGGGACAAAATGTTAATAACTGATGAATCTACCTAAAGAGTATATGAGTGTTTTTGTATTTACAATTTCAAAATTGTTTTCAAGTAAAAAATAAACAATTTTACTTGGTTACCAAAACATACATATTGATTTTATTACTATTAATATGTATTTACATTAAATAATATATATATTTGACACTCACCTAAGCATTTAGAAAAGCTATTATCTCTGGGGAGTGAGATATTGGATTTTTCCTTTTCTATAATTGCCAAGCCTCTATAATCAATGTTACCTTCATAAAATAAAATAAAATAAAAATGTTTAAGTATATCACATTCACCCAGCCTGTGTGGCTCAGTAATTGAGCATCAACCCATGAACCAGGAGACGGAGGTTTGATTCCAGGTCAGGGCATGTATCCGGGGTTGTGGGTTCAATCCCAGCCAAAGGCAGCCGATCAATGATTCTCTCTTATCTCTGATGTTTTTATTACCCTCTCCCTCCTATGAAATCAATAAAAATGTTTTTTTAAAAAAAAATCATAACACAGGCTGCTTACCTTGAAAAATAGGCTCCTATTTTAAATCTTAACATGTTTACACTTTCTAACTCAAAATCATCCATTACCATTAAGCAGCTATTAAAACTTAAATTCTTGCCATATTTTTTACATATAATTAAAGGACAAAGTAAATGCAATTTTAATGTTTATTATGTACCATAAACTATGCAAGGTTCTTTAAAATAGGTTTTACAGTCTTCATCAAAATCCTACAAAGTTACAAGAGACATGTGAAAAATCAGGCAGCGACACTGAGGAAGCTGCACTTTGGAGAGGTTCCATCCTGCGTTCAAGAGCACGCGTCTCGTCAAGGGCAGAGCTGTGACCCGAATCTGACAAGTTTATCTGTCCTCCAAAACCCACAATGCATACATTCTGCTGCCTCTACGGGTTCTTTCTGTGCATACAGATAATGTCTACAGCTGCAGAACTGTCTAAATGTACTGTAGCCTGGGTGAGGGTCTGAGGGGCATTTTCAGGCTGCCCACAGCCCCTTCAGGTTTTGGGTCCCTACTGGGGTACCTGGCCAGCCTGGGTGAGGGGCTGATTTTTACTCCAAGTAATGTCAACTGTCCAATTTTCCACCTCATATGTACATAAATAATTGCTAACATTTGCTGAGCACCTGCTTTGTGCTGAGCTCTGCTCTAGGTGCTGTATCCTTCAATCCCCTTCACACCCAGTGAAGTAGGCATGCTTAGTATTCCTGTCTTAGAGGAGAAAGCTGGATCACAGTAAATAAAATGCCTAAGGTCTTAGTGACTAGTGAAGTTATATAACCTACAGTGTCACACCAGACCTCACACTCATAACCACTTTAATATGCTTCCTTCCCATACTCAGGCTTCGTGTTTGAAACTATGTTAAATACCATCAATCTAAGTTAACCTGTTGAAAGGCTACCTAAAGAGCCTGAATTTCAAAATACCTTGTATTCTGAAACAATATTGCAACCATACCCCAACTCCTAGCCACTAATGCAGTGTAATAAGCTTTAGATAGGTTATCCTTGACACCAAAATTTTGAAAAACAGAAACAATGTAAATTCCCAGTACCCAGTGACTGAGTCCAAAGTCTCATTGATACTGAACACCCTTGGCCAATTTCACAGTATCGTTTCCTTTCTTTCCTCAAAAGCAGCATGACACAGTGAAAAACCCAAGACTGTTCTACCACAGTAAGCCTGTACAAACTTATTTCTCCAAGTTCTTTTCCTGTTAAAAAGTGGGAAAGGTTTTTAAAAGGAACTCTGTGTGTGCGTGCATGTGTGTGTCCTGGCACACAATAGCTACTCTATAATAGTTTTTAGTGGTCCTCAAACTTCATGCCTAGGTTTCAAATGACCATTTTGGGACATTCTGGCCTCATCATCGGTTGACTAGGTGTAAGCGTCTGTGTTTTTCGCCTTCTAATAGGATCCCCTTAGATTCCATTGTCCAGAACTAATTTCCAATCTGATATCATCTTATTCCACCTCCACTCTCACTAGTGTCCAGTACAGGACAAGTACTCAATGTTAGTAACGAGTAATGAGTATCTAAACCAGGTTCACAAACTCAGATGAATACAGGGATTGTGCAGGTACCTAAGAAGGTTATAACAAGAAGTGATTGGAATTGCAGATAAAACTGAACAGAGAATGGGAATGCAAGTCCTGTGTTCCAAATCTTGGGGGACTTCAAAAGAATTCCATACTTTTATGTGACATTTCTCCATTTTCAAAATACGTAAGAAAAACCGCCGTCACACCAACACGCAAATCTGTAGCACAGGTATAAACAAACAAGGATACACAGGAACATAAAGATCTCACACGTACTCACACTTCATCTCTTCATAAAGTATGTGCACATGTATAAATACACATATACAGTCACACATACAGGCTATTTGTCTGGCCAGCCTTCATATCTCAGTCCCAGAACAAACCACCACCACATGCAGCTTCAGCTGCAGTGGCAGGGGCCTTGTGGGTACGGGTGTCATTTCAATTCTAGCATTGGCAGCAACAGAAAACATCATTGCAATGGGTCCAAGCTGGTAGAGCAGGAAATGGTATAACAGTTTACGAAACACATATGAAGACATACACCCCCTCCCCCCAGGGATATATTTCAAAGTATGGGGACTTCCAAATAAGAACTTTTAGGTGAGGGTAGAGCTATAGAAATAAAATGTGTAAAGGACAATTTAAAACATGCAAAATTCACTATATACTATTACATCACATGTAAATACTAGTATTGATGCAGAAATAAGAATGATATGCATAAATTTCAGGTTAGCGGTTTGACGAAGGAAAATGTGATTGGAGAGGGTATTAAGGGGATTTCAGTTACCATTATCTTTGATGACTTGTTCTTTAAAAGGAAAATATCCAAAGCAAACATAGAAAAAATCTGAAGACTGGAAGAAACCTGATGATGAAAATAAAAACAAAGTAGCAGAAAATACCATTCTGCAGGCACTACAATCCACCTATACCCACCCAATTGAGGGATGGGAAACATTTAAATGTAAAACTTTATTTTCTATCAACATCAGCAATGCAGTTTTTTTAAGAGTTAGAAAATCTAATCATTATTGGCTGGAAGGGATTTGCTTACATATTTAAGTAGCTTAAACACTATTTGCTGGGAACACTTATACCATTTAACATCTCAACCAAATACACAGATGCTACAAGGTTTGTTAATAAATACTCCACAATGGTAGCTGTAGCCCTCACATAACATAGCAATCAATGCAAATAATTTTTAGCATAAATTTTTAGTGCTTTGAAGTTCATGCTGAAAACCTTTCAGTATACGTTCAATATACTTACCTCCCTGAAATTTCCATTCAACCACCACTTACTTTACCAAGGAACCACTTTATCCAATTATAAGACTCTTATCAAGGTATTTCCTCATTGCAAACTGTAGAATCTTGTTAATAAACCATGTTTTCTTAAAACATATGTAAGTAAATTTCCCAGTTGACAAATTCAATTGGGGGTGTTGGGGAGACAAGTTCTCAAAGTGAATTTTTCCCTTGGAGAGATGAGTTCACTTATGTGATGAATTAAACATGATCACTAGACTTTTCAAAGAAAATCTGAATTTTATTTCAATAATTTCATAGAACTTGATGGCAAAGTACACAAAAGCACTCTTAAGGAATACTTTGCAACACAACTTTTCATTCTCAAAAGTTTACCTTTAGGTTTTTTGTCTGAATTTTTAGTGAAATATTTCCCTAAATTTACTTCAAAGTAGTATGATATACACCCTCACATACTTATCTACATATTATACATTTAATGATATACACTTTGGATTAAAATAACACACAAAGAGCAAGTTTACCTTTTTATATTACTCTAACACTGTACTAAAACTCTATATATCTTCTAACACACCTCTACTTCTTGAAATAAAGAATGTGCTATAATGAGGAATTACATTATTCAGGAATGTGCAACAGTACTTGCAATTCCAACTCTTTATAACATTTTTTTTTGGAACTTAGGTATCAATAACTTCTAAAAAATATTTTTTTCCTTAAGGTTCTTGAGTATATTTCACATCCTTTGTTCTTTGTAAAATCATTAGTATTAAGAATTTAGAACATGAATGATCAAAATTCTCTAGCCTGAAGTTACATAAACCATTTCTCTAAGTTGTATAGCCTCCTTGATATAATACATTCATACATTTGCTTACTAATGTTCATGTTGATTTTGTTCAAGAGCTGTATTGCTAATGGGCAGTTTATTTCGTCACTTGTTTTAGAGATAATGGTGAGGAAAAAAGCCTGAAAATTTAAGATCAAGTTTTCACAAAGAATTATCAGTTTTAAATACTGCATTTAAAGTGAACTAAAAAGCGACATAAATTACCTAACAATTTTTTGTGGAGACAGTACTTGATTTGGACCAGGATACAAGTCATTTCCTTTGCATGTCAGATTACAATGGTTAACAGCATGGACTCTAGGATAAGACTATCAGGATCCAACTTTACATAACTCTTATCCTGTTAAGCTGTGTAAATCTGAGGATGTTTAACCTCTCTAAAGCAGTCTGCCACCCTGCACTCTATACAATACAGGTAAAGTACCTACTTCACAGTATCTAGATGCCTAAATGAGTTGACATAAAATACACAGCAGGTGGTAATAAGCATCTTGAAAACCACCTATTATTTTGAGAAATATATAACGGGCAGAATAAATTTCCTAGGTGGGTAAAGATAAACACTTTAGATGTTAAACTAAGTGGTAAAAATGAGCCCCATAAAATTTCTTAAATCATTTATTTTCATACAGACAGTTCACTTATTTACAAGTTTAAAACGTTACTGGTATTCTAACTTTACAAAGATAAAAGATAGCTTTTGCACTAAGCAATAACTAAAGGTGACTCCTACAACTTATGTTTAAAGATTAATATGCAAAGAATTCTGAAAACAGCTTCCTATGCTGTAGGACTCAAGTCTTGCTGAAACCTATTTTGTATCCAGCTTTGACATTTAAAAGCCTGTAATATAAAGCAATTGTCTGAGTGCAGATTAAAAAGGAGTAGAGCTTAACAACAAATGACCATGCCAAGTATCCATTCCAGATGAGTAATTTTTCTACAGGTACTGCTCAAGCATCATTTAAATTCATCACATGAGTTAATGTAGTACTATAGTTGAATATCAATAAAAATGAAAGTTATCTCAATAGTTCACTTCATCTTCTTCCAAGATGGGTATTACATACAGAAACTGGGAAACAGGGCCGAGTTTTGAAACAAAAGAAATACTGATATGCCCAACTAGAAAAAGAGTCACCTGGCCAGTCAACATTCTACATTATAAATAAAATATCCATGATCTTAAGGTGAAGTGATCATAAAAATAAAGCAGAGCATTTTACAGTCACACTTGGTTCTCAATAAACCAGAGAATTAAATGGGGAAAAAAATAGGGTACAGTTATAATTTGTGATGATAAGAAAATGCCCATAAAAACTGATACTGATGGATAATGGATTTGGCATTAATTTTTATTTTTTTATAATGTATGTTTCATATTCTCTAAAATGCAATTATTATTTCTACAATCAGAAACATAGGAAGATAAAATGTTCTTTCTCTGTAAGGATGAAAGTCCAAACTTCTTTGCACCAGTCGCCAACAGACTGGGCACCACTGCGCCTGCACAGCACTCTACGCCAGCTGATCCCAATTTCCTACTAACAAGCATTTAACCTTTGAGTGATTAGACAAAAATCTTATCGGTCATCAGAACTCAACTCCCATATAACAACTGGCTATTATTAGTTAACAGAACATAAACACATAAACCATCATGATCTTTTGAAATAACATTATTTTTTTGTTGTTTTTTTTTAAAAGGAAAATGACACATCACTACATTTTTAATCAGTTTATTTATTCACGGAACAGTTTAATTTCCTTTGAAAGCTAGAAAATAAAGATCATTTACCTTCTTATTCTGTTTTTTTTTCCATATGGTAAACATTTTCCCCTAATTCTCATAATGGTCAATTTTTAAAAATCTACCCACACACCAAAAATCACAGAATAGGAATGTGCAAACTCTAGGAAAGCTGTTAGTTGATTGCTTTTAAAGATCATAATTTGGGGTTATACTGTGAAAGAACTCTTCTTTTTTACCTTGCTGATAAATTTTGTTTTTGAAATGGTGTATTTGAATGATTACAATCCAAAAGTAAGTCCCAGTGTAGATACATTAATTTTAGAAGTCTGAGCAAGATATTTGAAGAAATTAATATTATTTTTTCTTTGACCAGAATTTCTGAATTTGATACATATTTTTTCCAAGTGTCACTTTTTTAAAGGTTACACACTTAGAATATAACCCTTAAATTTGCTTCTTGTAAATACAAGAATGGGCAAAAGTTAAGGTACATTAGTTAAAGAATGAAGGTAAGTGCATTTAGCGTCACATATGAACTTAAGGCCTTAGTTTCCTGATTGTGATTTCAGTATTAGCAACAGTGTTTTCCCCTCATGCTTACACATACAAGTAAGCAGGCATACAAAAATTTCTAAATATGTAAGAAATGAAGACAGACAATTTAATCTGTTATCAGTCAATACAGTTGGACTCTTAAAGTAACCAACGGTAGTAAAATAACCTGATCACATTTCATATAGCAATTAAAAGAAACAAATTAAGTCTCCTGACCTGTAAAGCAATTAAGAAGCCCACATACACTTTTTTTTTGCAGATGCTACCCAGACTATAATCTATCTCAAAACCAACCACTGCATAATGCATTTTGTAGAATGCCTATCTAAAAATACACTGAATTTCATAGTGTTTATTACCAATGAGGGGGTGGGGATTTCTAGCCTAAACACTAAAAGCAAACATACACATGAGACTATTCAACAGTAGCCTGTAGTACAAGCTTATGATTGGAAATTTCACATATACTTATTAAACAGCATTTTATGTGCATTATTTCAGTCATGTCAAATTAATACAAATATTTTTTTCTACAAAGTGACCAGAAAAGACACCAAACTAGAATCAGGAAACCAGTATCTCTACCTCTCCAGCTCTACCTCTATCTACCTGTGAGACATGGAGAAAGTTCTCTTAACTCTCATACAGGCCTCAGATTCCTCAACTTTAAAACAAAGGGGTTAAACAAAATGACTTCTAAGGAGCATTCCCATAAAACGGGATTTTGTTAAATTTTAAGAACTTCAATTTTTAAAAAAATTATAGCCATGAAATGTCAAGCTTGGTGCTTATCACCAATAATGTAGATTATACAGAGCTTTAAGCCAAGGAATTACTAATTCTTCATTTATGGGACAAAAATGCAAGACTCTTTCTAGCATGCTTTTCGTTATCAGAAAGGGAAGGGAATTTTACAGTGACTGTAGAGTACACAATGGAAACATTACCTGCAGTAGCATGCCAATAATGGATAGGTGTTACTTGGGTTTGTTTTTAGTAACTTTTGCATATAAGCAAGAGGTTCTATATAGAAGATACCACAGAGCCAATGACACAATACATGTGGTCTGACAAATCAAAATACACTTAAAATGAAGAGACAACCAAAATACTTAGAACAGTTCACTCATTTATAAAATGTATACAAAGACCTGGGCCTAACACATTTCACTGTACCACATCAAGTCCCAAAGTCCAATCTCCCTTTCAGATAGAAGTATATCTTTTACAAAACCAACACCTATTTTCAGGATCAAAATTCACTTGTATTAGATTGTACTCAGTAAAAAAAACCTGAATACATTTTCTATGATTCCAAAATTTTCTATGCTAATACAAATGAAATAAATTCAAACCCTATAATGCATATTTATACTAAAAAAATGTGTTTCACATAGTTAACAGATTTGCAAAGAATAAAGACATTTCTCACAAAGAAGATTCCCAACGCTTGCTCAGTAATAACTAATTTCCATAATGGAAATTTACTTTGAGTGTTGAATTGGCAGGAAATACACCTACTTCTAACTCTTTTTACAAAATATTATATAGGGAATTAGTAGGCTAATTAAAAAGCAATTGACTAGAACCAAGAACAAGTCTTTCTTGAGAAGATTTAAAAAAAAAACCTGTTTAAAATGGGATATACAGCCACAAGGCATACACATAAACTGACAAAAATTATATCACTTTTATTCTCATGATATTTGCTTATTTTATATTATCTTGAAGACAAACTGATTATGATCTTCCAAAATACCAAAAGTAACTTGAAATTTATCAATTCCTTTCCTAATAGAATGAGGAATTTTTACCTACAAATATTGTAATATCTGAAAGGGCTTCAATGCAAGATAAAATTATGCATTATAAATTTCAAATTATCATAGAGTAGTCTCCCTGGTATCCCCATCTAATGACACGACAGACACAAACAAGCTATCGAGCAAGAATCTGTTAACAGTTTTATTTTTTTTATGTTAAATACCATGGGACAGGATTGTAAGGAAGAAAAACTCAGTCAACAACTGCCTCACAAGGGGTAAGAAAAATTCTGCCATGATATTAGCAAAGGTAAAGGAGAAAATTTACACTGTAAGAGGCACCATTTCCCCACAGAATACCTCTTGGCATTTCCTGAATGAGTGGGATTAGCAATCTAAATAAATCATATTTCAAGAGGTAACAGCAACAGATAAAATTTAAAGGATTATTAAAATAACATTTACAAGACTCTGAACAATTCTTGAACTCTTATTAAAACCACAAAGAAAGAACAATTCTTTATTTATGAATTTCATAAAGGACTGAATGTGCAACTGACATCTGCTAGTGATGATCTGGTAATATACAATTTGTCCAGTAGCCGAACAAGTTGGTATTTATTGTTTTCTAACCGTAAGAGATCATTAAAGGCAAGGCCTATATGACGCTGTACACACAAAAAAATGGTCACCGTGGGCCATACTACCAGTGAAATGGTAGGTAAACAAATCATTTTCTGGTCAAGAGAAAATAAAAGAAATAGCACTCTGCATGCTTCACTCTACAAGATGAATTTCCCTAGAAAGAATCCAATGAAAATGGCTGCAATTACAACAAGAAGTGAAGGAAGAGGACTGGTGACATTATCTCTGAAGGATGCAGTTGAGGTCGATCCAGGTTTATCCGAGTGTGCTACCTTTCTGAGCCTTAAGCCTTCATCCTAGAGAGAGAAAAAATATATGCACACACAAAAAAAGGTTTTAAATACCAATATGCATGTAATAAGACTACTGAGCTAAAAATCAATAGACAGAAAGCAGATCAGTACGCATGTGGTTAGGGATGGGAATAAAACTAACTGGTATAAGAAAACTAGTTTCGCCCTAACCAGTTTGGCTCAGTGAATAGAGCGTCAGCCTGCGGACTGAAGGGTCCCAGGTTCGATTCCTGCCAAGGGCATGTACCTTGGTTGTGGGCACATCCCCAGGTGGGGGTGTGCAAGAGGCAGCTGATCAATGTTTCTCTCATCAATGTTTCTAACTCTCTATCCCTCTCCCTTCCTTTCTGTAAAAAAATCAATAAAATATATTTAAAAAAAGAAAGAAAATTAGTTTCTAGGGTGATGCAAACAACCTAAAACTGGTTTCTAGTGAAGGCTACCCAATTCTATAAATTTACTATAAATTCAATGGTACAGTACCACGGAACTGTACACTCACAATGGAATGTAAATTATACCTCAATAATGCCAATTTTAAAAACTGAAGCTAAGAAATATAATCTTAAAAGCATGAAAAATCAGATATGGCTGTATTTACATAGAAGGAAAATCCCCATTAAAATTAATATAATTAAGGAGTTCTGTGCATGCACTTATTTCCAAGGTGGCCCATATTTTTACATTGGTTACGCCTGTTCTAGCCCCGCCAGCCAAAGACTACCAGAAACAAACTGCAGTCTGACAGATTTACTGACTCATTGCAATCGGAGCACCCTATAGCAGAGGCACAAGTAATATCTCACTGAAGAGGCAGGCCTTTACAAGTTCAGGATAAATTTAAATAATATAGTGTTTTGATATGCTCCAAGCAGAAGGGCTGTGTGTAAAAGAACCAGTGTTGGATCTGAAGGTTTCAATTCCCAGTCAAGGGCTCGTATTTTTTTATTAAATATATTTATTGATTTTTTTAAAGAGAGGAAGGGAAAGGAATAGAGAGTTAGAAACATCAATGAAAGAGAAACATCGATCAGCTGCCTCCTGCACACCCCCTACCGGGAATGTGCCTGTAACCAAGGTACATACCCTTGACTGGAATCGACCTGGGACCCAGGACTCTTTAGTCCGCAGGCCAACGCTCTATCCACTGAGCCAAACCGGTTAGGGTAAGGGCTCATATCTTAATTGCAGGTTCAATCGCTGGTCCCTTTCGGGGTGCATCCATCTTTTTCTCCCTCCCTCCCCTTCCTCTCCTTCCACTCTCTCTAAAAACTAATAGAATAAAACATCCTCAAGTGAGAATTTTTAAAAATGAGGGGAAGGATGCTGATTAGAGGTATCAAGGAAGTGAATCTGGCACCAAATTATGATGGGCCTTATGTATGAAAGCCTGAAATTGATTCTGTAAGCCAGTGGTCCTTTTGTCTTTTATCTCCTAGACAGCAGAATGTTTTTTCAAGTAACATCTCCTAGAGAACATCAGCCTACAAAACAGCTGAGACCAGGAATTAAGTCTTACTCACCTATCTCCCTGTTCACTCTTCCTATTTTCCAGCCCTGCCCTACCTGTGCCACTCCTACCCACCATTCCCACTTCTCTTCTCCCTGCCAAGAAATAAACAGCATTTTTTTGAACAAATACACTGAGCATGCTAAGGACACAACTGTACAAGTCATGGCAGACAAAATAAAAGTAACAAAAACTACATGATGTGTGAATATGAAATGGAGATAATTTTTCCACTATCCAGGCAGGTGGTGGGGGGAAGGGGAGGCTCTAAGGGGATACTAAGGAAAATGAAAAGGTAGCCAGAAAAATTATTTCAACACATATCAATTCAAGATATAGTGCCTTTGATTCAGAAAGTAGTTCCTATGTGCCCAGCTCAGTGGCTAAGCGTCGAATTATGGGTGAGCATCGATTTATGCATCAGGAGGTCACAGTTTGATTCCAGATCAGGGCACATGCCTGGTTTGCAGACTTGATGGGGGGGGGGGGGGGACACACGACACGAGAGGCAGCCGATCAATGATTCTCTCTCATCATTGATGTTTCTCTCTCTCTCTCCCTCTCCTTTCCTCTCTGAACTCAATAAAAATATATCTTTTTAAAAAGAAAACAGTTCCTTTATAACAATTAACAAACAGAATAACCAAATGTAGATTAAGTTCCATAATTTACTTATTTACTCATACATTTTTTATCATCTACTTTGATACAAAAAGCTCAAAGCCTTCAAAAGAAATTTAAAGGTATTCAAATCTTGAAATAATTACTTGTGAAAGACTAATTATTAATAAATTCCATACATATTCAAACTAGTCCTCAATTCACTAGACTATTCATTTACTCATTCAAACCTACTCATGACTTCTATATGCATGTGCCCTGAATGCAAAGATGAATCCACACAATCCTTGCCCCCAAGGAAACTACTGCCCACAAAAGAAACACCTCCAACAAGTAACAAGTATGATGGAAACAAAGGAGATAGCATTCCTAAACAATTTTTCTTTTTTTTTATTTTGGAGGGAGAGTATCCTACCTCCCTCCAAAGGTTATGCTAAAAAGATGACAAGAAACAAGTACCAAGAGACGAAAATGCACGTCTTTGCTGCGAGGGTAGGGACAAGAATTCAAGGCATTCCAGTCAGAGGGAAGAATTTAAGCTAAAGCAAAAGAGGGATAATAAAAACAGAGAGGATTCTTCAGGAAACTGTAGCCCAACACTGCCCAATACAAATATAATTTGAACTTCAAATGTGAGCCACGTATGTAATTTTAAACATTTTAGTAGCATATTAAAAAAAAACTGGCAAAATTACTTTTAATAATATATTGTATTCAACGCAATATAACTGAAATAGTATCTCAATATGTAACAATACAAAAAATATATGTTTTACCTTTTTTTGGAATTAAGTCTAAGAAATCAGTGTGTATTTTCCACTCATAGCACAACTCAATTCAAATTAACCACATTCAAGTGCTCAATAGCCCCAGATGACCAGTGGCTGGCTACTCTATGGGCAGCAGACAATTCATATGACTGGGGCACAGAAAGTGAAGAGTACAAACAAAGAAAGGAAGCTAGCAATGCCTAGAAAAACGAGAAGTCATGGTAAAACTGTCAGAAGAGGCTGGAAGTGGAGAACAAAGGACAGAACATAATCAAACTGGAAATAAAGGGGGGGGGGGGTTGACCAAAGATAAATTTAAAAACTGGTAAGACAAAAACTGATAGATAAGGCCTATTGATATTCACATATTCTATGCTTTCATTTAAATCAACTCATTTTCAAAAAACAACTTACTCTCAGATATCGATTTTCTTCTGATAGCTTCATCACTTCTGCCTGAAGTCTTTTACATTCTTCCATGAGTTTCCTTGTTTCAGTGTCATTGAGTGAAACACTGTGTGGTTTTGGCATGGGTCCATCTTGTTTAGATGCATTCAGTGGAACAGCTTTGCTAGGTTCCATATCATTCTGTATTACAAAGACAGTGGAAAAATTTTTAATGGACCAAATCTCCTTACTGGCTTTAAACAAATAAAATTTAAGCTCCATAACTTTCTTTTCAAAAAAATTTCTTAAAAGTTTTGACAATTTTTCAATTAAGAATTTTTTTGATCGCGAATGTTATGGTCACTTGTGAGCAATTTTAGGACTAGATCAGTAAATGTTAGCAGTTAGATAAGCAAATAAGCCACTCCCTCCTCTACTCCCACAACCCTTTGCACTTACCTCAACCAAAGCACTTATCATATATCATAATAATGTATTTTTTATGTTCTTTCCTACAATACTTCAAAGACTGGAAGAGCAAGAGTCATTTCTCTTTGTATTTACCCCTTAACCCAGCACTTTGACCAACAGTAGTTATTCAGTTAAAGTGTGTTGAATGATGACAAGCAAATAGGAAAGTAATTTTCAGTGCTCCAATTCTGCAATTCAAATAAGTTTCTGGGAGGGGCGGGGAGATAGCGTCGTAATCATTCCAATAAAATTAGGAAATTATCTAAGAAAAACATTTGAAAACCTAACTTCACTGAAGAACTTATATGCATATATGCATAACCCATGGACAGACTCAAGTGTAGTGAAGGCCTGGCGAAGGAGCAGGAACAGGGTGGAAGGGATCAATAGGGGGAAGAAGAGGGTGGACATTTTTAATACTTTCAACAATAAAGATAAATTTTTTTTAAAAAACCTAACTTTAATTAAAGAAGAAAATATGAGTGAAGGATATAAACCTTCAAGAGGAGATACTGAACACAAACATATCATGGCAAAAAAAAAGAGGAAGGGAGTTAATTCCATGATCTTAAACATAAATGATTCTTTCAAATAATTAATATCACTGTTTTAATTCACAAAATTCAATATGGAATCACAGTACATAGACACTTTTGAAACTATGAGCCTCCCAAGTCTTAATTCTTACCAACACTTATCCATTTGAAACTAGTAGCAAAAGCATGAAGGAAAATATCTAAAGCAGTACTGTACCTAAGTACTCCTGAGTCTGTGATCTAAAGTGCCTCAATATCCTTCAATCCTAACATCATTTATTTTATCACTACAACATAACAATATTAATGCTAGTCATCTTTTTAATTATAATTTTACTTAAAATTTAATTTTAGATAAAAAAATATAAACTGTTTTATTCAGATATAAACTTCTAACAAAAGTATTTCCAAATCAACTTTATAAAATTCCACAGTACTCACTAATGAGATTTTAATTATAGATTACATACCTATCAAATCATCCCAGCTCCTGAATTTATATTAAGTGCAAATAAATTATTCAAGGGGCAAAACTAGTATTTTCTTATAAAAGGGATGTGATTTGATCATTATGCCTAAATCCATGTAAAACATTGTTATATTGAGGATGTAATGTACATAGTATTTGACCTGAATTTTTTTCCCATTTTTCTTAGAAGTTTCACAGTTGTGACTGATTACTTTAAGAAGGCTACTTTAATTTTTTTCTGAGTTTTTCTCTTGCTAGCTAGCTCTCTTGTTCTTCACTCTAATGTTCCCTATCCCCAACCAATCCCATCTCTATTATAAAAATGTTTCAGATATATTTTGCTCTCCACCCATATTATTTACTATTATTTTCCTTAACAGTAATTATATTTTAAAATGATTTTTCAAGTGTGTTAATTCCAACCTACAACAAGTCCAACTTCTGAAAATGAGGGTGGCATGTTACCTTCCTCTGTAAAAAAGGCAATAGTCAAAAATATCACAACTGAGAAATCTTTAGGGTTTGGTTAAGAATTGGTGAAAAAATATCATGCCCGTATCAAAATTTTTCCTAAAAAATTAAAAGGAGATTCATAAGACCAACAAGTGAAGACAAAAAAATTATGAGGAATTATCAAATTCTTCACAATTGGATTTTTATTTTTAAATAAATTACTGAAATTTCAGAAAATTTAGAATTAAGAGGAGGAAATTACTTCCCATTATCTCATCAACCCAACTATTATTCATGCTATCTTGCAATATTCTTTCATAAGCATTTTGTAAAATCGACATACATGTAGTATTTTAATTTCTTTATTCAATCACATGCATTTTTGTTTTTACTTTAAATGACAACATATGTCATTAAGTATTCTATTCTGTGCTTTATCAAAATTACTTAAACATTTCACTCAGACAGTTAATGGGTAGCTTCCCACTCTTTGGAATATTTAATGGGCAACTTTCCCACTCATGGGATTTAAATAACATGTCAATAAATATCTTCTTATAGTGGCAGAATTATATTTCCTTTTCTATTGAAATTTTCCTTAATGTTGTTATATTGCATTTATAACCAAAAGAAGAAATGTCATAATCAACTTGTGCAGCATAAACATAAGACTAGGAATGCAACAGATACAGTGAAACTTAAACAAATTTCAGGAGTGAGCCAAGTCAGTCATGAAACAAATTACATGGAACACAATTGTATCATGTACTATTTAGGGCCCCTACAAACCAGTCAACATACAAAGAGATGCAAAGAAATCTAATTTATTTATGTATATTTGAAATATAAGCATATATAACCTAACTTAGTTGGGAATTAAAAGGAAGGATGGGCTGAGTCATTCATGTAGTAACAATCTGAAGAGCCTGATGGGAAACACTAAGGCTGCTGTGACTGTAAGTATATGCTTCCATTCAGGAGCTCCATTAGTGAGGTTTGGCTCCAGGAAAACAGCTTGTTCTTGAGAGTTGCTTCAGACTGGTCCAGAAAGTGGAGATTGGTTGTTCTGAGAACCATGAAAAAGGCAAACTAGAGGGATTCAACAACATGCTGCAACACTTAGGAAATTGATGAATAGTAACATTACATTAACATTATATTTCATGCTGTAACTTAGAATAAACTAAAAAATCGAGGCCATGATATCAATTAAGAAAATGTACACTACCTTGTACTTTTACCACTGCTTTGTATTACTTAGCCTATCCGCAGTAATCCCTTCTCCATCTGTGAGATGAATTTACTTCTGTATTTTTTAACAACTTTCAGTTCCAATATTCTAAGTAATTCCTATTGAGGGTAATTAGACAAAAATGAGCTAGGGATTGGAACTCAGGAAAGGTAAAATATAAAGCAAAGTAGCTTTTGCAATGAAGTCTTGGGAAGGACAGGGAAGCTAAAGAATGTAAATATGCGACTTCATACTTGTGACTATTCTGAGTAAGGGGTGTAAATATATAAAAGCTAAAGCCTATAGCCAAGGCATCAAATTGTTCAGATGCATAATCAAGGTCATACTCTTGGAAAAGATAGTATCTGAATGATGTTATTGAAGATTTACTTTCACTCTAAACAACCAATTCTGTTACTCTAGGTTCATCAATAATTGATAAATTTACATAAAGGATCATTTAAAACAAATTTTAAATCCTCACCTGAGGATATTGAGTTTAGAGAGAGAGGAAAGGGGAGTGACAGAAATAGTGATGTGAGAGAAAGACCAATTAGTTAGCTCCCCTACGCGTGCTGACCAGGGATCCAAATCCCAACCTTTTGGTGTACGGGACAATGCTCCAACCAACTGAGCTACATGGCCAAGGGCAGGATCAGATGTTTTTAAACCAAACATATTCTCTGCAGAGCCAAATCAAAGTATAAGAAACCTGTTCCCTGTGGGGTTCCTGGGGTTTCCAATGAGCAAGAAATGCTAAAGGAATCATACAGCAACCATTACACTACCTACAACACACATAAACACACACACACACACAAATTCAAGTATGACCTAAGATCTTAAGGGTTTATACCATAAATTCTCCTACCATGGGGCATTTGTAAATAACCATGATAATTAAAAAGGGGTTACTATTATTTGTATTTGATAACAAACAAAATAATTTCACTTTTTAAATATATAAACACAAGTACTTGCCTAGAAATCAATGTTTGCCAGCTCCTACCTTGACTGCCAAACCGGCTAGTCTATTCAGATATGCACCTAACTCCCTTTTTAGAGGATGCTCTCAAAATCTCAGTGACAGGAAAAATTACAGCAACTTCATATTAATGTTCAAACTTACATTTATCCTGCTCACTACTGAGACTTTATGAAGTGTTAAATTTGTTTTTCTATAGGACAGAGAATAGTCTGTGTGCATGATTTTTAAGTGAATTGTGGTTCAGTAATTTTAAACGTAATTGAACATTTCAATTCTATTTATTTCACATAATACACTCACAATAACATATATGGTAACTTACATTAACATAGCCAGTAACACTAGTAGACTCCTATGTCTGTTAACTCCCTAACACAAACCTTCTGCTTCTCCTGCTTGAACACACTGAGTCCCCTGGGGTCATTCTTCGTGTTATAACTGGCAGGAGTTGGAACTGGCTTGTTGATGCTGCTTATGGAAGTGACAGCTGGAGCAGTCCCTGCTGGAGTTAGCCCCTGAGGTGGCATGGGAAACATATTCTCAGATTCACACCAAAGTCTGAGGTCACCTGCATGGTACTGGGAATGACTAACACAGAAATCATTAGGCTCTAAAACATTCACATTTTATTCTATAAAAAGGTGTTATACATAAGAAATAATAGTAATAAATAATAACTATGTTAACTATGGACTTTTTAGATTATTTTCCAAACAAAATTAGCTATCGTCAATTTGTATTCTGTTCACACATTAAATGTGTAAACCTTATTAAATTTATGCTAGCCTCAGAATGTCCTAAAATGCATACCTTCTAACTCTGTGGCTCTGAATTTTACTAATCAATAGTTGTCAATACCTAAACAACCAACACTTCATATTTTCTTACCTTTGATAACATTCAACCTAAACGATTTAAGTTAAATGAGTATTTCCCCTTGAAGTTAAAAAGCTAAGTGGTTTATAAGCCTCTCCTGTACTTAATGAATACCACACCTCCCCCCAAACACACACACACACACACACACGCACACACCCTTCCCTCTCCCAGGACCAATAAATAAATCTAAAGATGCACATAGCATTCCATTATATCATTATCTCTATTCTCTTATCTTCTCAAATTCCTCTCATACAGGTAAAAATATTGCCAAAGCCCTAACCGGTTTGGCTCAGTGGATAGAGCGTCAGCCTGCGGACTCAGGGGTCCCAGGTTCAATTCCGGTCAAGGGCATGTACCTTGGTTGTGGGCACATCTCCAGTGGGGAGTGTACAAGAGGCAGCTAATCGATGTTTCTCTCTCATCAACATTTCTAACTCTCTATCCTTCTCCCTTCCTCTCTGTAAAAAATCAATGAAATATATTTTTTTAAAAAAATATTGCCCAAAAAAAAAGGGTTAAAACAGATTCTGAAATAATACTTACTGGTATCTAGGTCACTGTATATAATAACTAAGAGAACTCTATCTTACTTAATGCACTGTCCCCATCTGTTCTTTGTCTCAATAGAAAATAATTATTATTTAATCATAAAATATCTATACATAAAGACCCCTGAAATGACCTTTTCTTGACAGCCCTTCATTCTTCATTAAGACAAATCTTTATTTTTCCATAGAAAATGTCATTAACAGATGTTTTATATATCGGCATAAACGAAATCCAATACATTTCTTTAAATTGGGAAAATGTTAAGTAAGGTTGCAAGTCTCAAAAAAAAAAAGAAAAAAAGAATTGAATCCAAAGAATTGAATAGGTGATAAACATGATAAAAAATAAATTTAAAAAAGTTTACTAAAGAACACTACTACTAACTGGACATTAGATTTAATACAGAGTTGATAGTAACTAAAAAGAGCTAATAATTCAGAAAGCCCCACTTTATAAAACAGTCAATGTTTTAGTATCATCTGCCTCCTGCTAGCTACAACCCAAGAACCATGCTGAATGGTTCTCCATATGAGCACTGAACATGACAACTCAACTCAACTCCATGGGCCATTAATTTACTAAAATATATCCAATCAAAGATCTGCTGTAGGACTAGGGAGACCATACATTTCAGTGTGCTTAAAGGTAGTATTAGCTAATACCTGTTATCCAGAAATAAGTATTAATAGTACCTCTTTTTATTCCAAAACCAAAGGGTCCTTGGGTTCCTAGATAACTCTATCTATGATCCAAATTAGACAGCTATTTCCCAAAAAGAAGCCCACATTCTGATGATGGTTCACATAAATTAGAATTGTTCTGTTACAAAAAATAACTTCTTTAAACTATAAAAATAAAAACATGGATTCAACCACTACACACTTCTAAAGTTGGCACCTTTTTCATTCTACATGATTGATCATAAAACTTCAACATTTATATAACTGGTATCAAAGTCCTAAAAGAACTGACAAAAATCAATGAAATAACATAGCCTTTTCCACTGTTTTTAGAACGTGCATATGTCCAAGAATAGCATAACCTAAAAAGATCCAGATCCTCAAACAGATAGATAGTATACTTCAATTAAATGCCTATCTGCTTATTGGAAGGGAGGTGGGGGTACAGGAAGGTGGCCAAGGAGCTATAGGCAGAGACAGGCTTGAGAGTGGGATGGGTGCTTATATTAAAAACAAACAAAACAAATGGTAAAGTGTAAGACCTTCTAGGTACACCAACTTTGAGAAAAAAGTGTCAACAGCTATGATAGCTACTGTTTTGGATATACTATTTTGGGTATACTAACTAAATTTTAGATCCTAAATTCTGATGAACAAGTCTTTAAAATAAATGTGTAAGAAACCACTAACTGAATATGGACTTCTCCAGTGCTCCTAACATGAAATATGCCATCCTGAAAGAGTTTATTTATATATATAACCTGAGGTTGTCACAAAATAAACTGAATTCTGCTTTAATTAACATACTTTTTTTATAACATATTAACAAATAAACTAAAAAAAAATAATAAAGGTCAATATCAACTAATTCACTATACAGCAATCATACTATAAGACTAAAAAAATCTGTTTTTAACATTTTGTTAATCTTACGCATTTAGAAATATAGTTTTCTTGAATAGGGGAATGTCACCTTTAATCAATTTATGTAAGTCAGAATTCAGCTTCTATCAATAACTAGAGGCTCGGTGGACGAAATTCGTGCACTCAGTAGGGGAGGAGGAGGGGGTCTCTCAGCCTGGCCTGGAACCCCCCGGGGGATGTCTTAACCCAGTGCCCAAATTAGGGTCTTGAAATACCCTCTCACACTAAAAGGAGCCAAAGCTTCTTGAAGAAATGGCTGATTCCAGCTCTAGGCCTTGTCCTATTAGACATCAGGGAAATTACCAAGGACTACTAAGGTAAAAAGTACTCAGGAACCAATTTGACAAGGAAGTAGCCAATCTGAGTATTGATAATGATAGTAACTGCAAGGAGTTGAAACACAGATATGCTGAAGTTTATAGCAAGACAGGAAAAGAGGGAAGAAGGTCTTGAAGGAGCAAGGGAGGCTGCGTGACTGTACATCATACCAGAGGGACACTTAATGACCAACTCGCTTTTTGAAAGCCTATAACTGAAGAGAAAGACTTGTGTGTTTATCCTGCCTTTATAAACTACTAGGAGCCCGGTGCACAAAAATTTGTGCACTCAGCAGGGGTTGGGGGGGTACTTAATCCCTGCCTGTGCTCTCTCACAGTTTGGGACCCTGGAATCCATTGGGGCACACAGCACACACGGAGGGCACACCTCCCTGTGTGCTGTGTGCCCCCCACCGATTTCCAGGCCTCAGCCTCAGGGGCGGAGCTGGCTCGGATCCTCCGCCTCCCCGCCCCCCCCCCCAGGCTGCCCAGCCGCCTGGAATCCATGGGGGGGGGCACGGGCACTCAGGGAGGCTATCCCTCCCTGAGTGCCCGTGCCCCCACCCCATCACAGATCTACTTCCAGGCTGCAGGGCAGCCTTGGGGCCTGGGCTGGCTTGCTCCGCCAGGACCCGGCTGCCCTGCAGCCTGAAATCCATCGCGGGAGCACGGGCACACACGCCTCTGTGCCCGAGCCCCCTCGATCACAGATCTACTTCCAACTGCAGGGCAGCCTGGGGGCCTGGGCTGCCCTGCAGCCTGAAATCCATCGCGGGGGGCACGGGCACTCACGGAGGCGTGTGTGCTGGTGCCCCCGTGATCACGGACCTACTTCCAGGCTGCAGGACAGCCTGGGGGCCTGGGCTGGCTTGCTCCGCCAGGCCCCGGCTGCCATGCCGCCTGAAATCCATCGCGGGAGCACCGGCACACACGCCTCTGTGCCTGAGCCCCCGCGATCACGGATCTACTTCCGGCTGCAGGGCAGCCTGGGGGCCTGGGCTGGCTTGCTCTGCCAGGCCCCGGCTGCCCTGCCGCCTAAAATCCATCGCGGGAGCACGGGCACACACGCCTCTGTGCCGGAGCACCCGCGATCACTGATCTACTTCCAGGCTGCTTTCTGCCTGGAGATGTGGGGCTGCGGGCCGTTGCTCCTCCGGCCCCCCCACCCTTGTGGCCTGCAGGAAGGCAACAGATGGGGGCAGCGGACACCTGGAGGCAAGCCTCCGGGTGTCTGCCACCGCCATCTTGGCTGGGCTAATTTGCATACAGCCGCTCTGATTGGCTGGTGGTTGTGGCTTACCCGTCCCGAAGAAACGGTTAATTTTACTATTTCGCTTTTATTAGTTTAGAT
>PVJC01014510.1:0-36352 GCA_004026665.1 Murina feae
GAGGGTCTCACTAAATTTATCGGCAGTCTCTAGAAAATTCTTGAAAAACCTAATAACCGTGGTTTTGAACTCTATATCCTGTTGTTTTCTTTCCTCCATTTCTGTCATTTGTAACCTGTTTGTCTCCGCATTTTGGCTGCTTCCCTTTCTGAGTTAGGTGATCACTGAGAGGAATTAACCTCTAATCCACTTGGTTATGAGAGTCAGCTGTGTCTACAGTGGGAGAACTTCTGTGCTGGAGATACCCTTATGGGGCAAGAGTTGTTTCAGTGGGGCTTTTGTGCTCACTGTGTCTGCCCTGAGTGTGTTCCTTGTGGATCTGAGTTTTATTTAGGATGGTCCCACTCTGGCCACTGGGTGAGGCTGGCTCTTATATCTTTAAGGAGGTGTTGATTTAGCCTTTGCCTTAGGCTACTCAGCCTTTAATATGCAGAAGCCTCTGATGAAACTTGGGAGGGGCGGGACCTCGGGGAGTCTACAGGGCAGAGCAAATAGCTATGGCCGCTTCTCAGCCCTGAGCTGAGAGACACTGGGTCTTTGTGTCTCGCGGTAATTGCTGCAAGCAAAGCTGAGAGAAACCCGCTTTGGATTTCCTCCCAGTGCCTGTCAGTCCCCCTTCTCCGGGTATGCGTCTGAGTCCTCAGAAACTCGCCTGGAACTGGAGTTCAGAGCGGCCAGGAGCTTGTGGCTCCTTCCAGTTTGAAAAAGAACCACGTCCTCCAGCACCAGCCCTCTCCCCAAACCCCGTGCGCGTGCCTCCGTACCTCTGTACTTTGCTTCTGCTGCTCCTCTGAGTCTCAGACTCTTTCTAGTTGTAGAATTTTCACTCAGCCAGCCTTCCTGTGGTGTGAGTGGTGTCCGTGTGTTCTTTTCGTGGTTTTTCTGAAATAGTTGTTCATGGCTGCATTTACGGTGTTTACCTTATGCCGCCATCTTGCTTGCTCCAAAACCCCAAAACCAGAACAAGGAGGGCTTGTCCATCTTCCATTTTCTTATGTGGACTTTCTGGTTCCAGTTAATATAGCCTCACATGAGAACCTTGAATGATCCAGAAAGACCAAGATGGGAAGTGAACTAATGCTAAAGTATTTTGTGATTAGAAATTTTAATGAAGAGTTTCAAATGGGGTCAACCCCAAGGCATAGTGTTTTGTTGATCTGGTATTGGTCCTTGTTAGCAGTGGCACCCCTAAGCTGTAGCAGTTCACATTCCCCGTGCAGATGCCTAACTTAAAATCACCGCTCCAATGTTCTTGTGATATCAGTCCATCTATCTGGACCATGGACATGCCTCATAAAAATGTAGTGCACAATCTACTTTTTTAGCTCCTAGGTGTCTGCAGTGAGCGTTCACCCCAAATTCGGTCTTTTTCCCTTTTCAACTTTTTCTCAGGCCTGGGAAGTGAGCAAAAGCTGGGAGTGCAGAGCTCAGAGCACTCTCTGTGTGGCTAGAAGGAGGGTTCATGGGGCAGCAATGGGATACACAACTGGCTGGGGGACCATGAAACCTGAGTGTGGAAACCCTGCAAGTCAGATTTAATCCTGACAGTGAAGGGCACGCAGTGCACCGTTGACTTGGAGAGTGATAAAACCAATGCATATTTTACGTGGGTGATTCTGGAGTTGTGTGCGTGGTGGGTGGGGTGGGAGAGAGCCTGAGAGATAGCGGGATCTGCAGGAATGGAGACAATGTGACATGAAGCTGAAATTAGACAGTGGAGTGGGAAAGGCAAGCCAGGGACAGATGGGAAAAGCATTAAGATGCTACAGAGAAGGAATAACAGTACTTGCTTGATTGTGGGAAGTGATAGAGAGCATCATAACTGAGGGAATCAGAAATGGGAACGCATTTGGGGAGAAAAAGAGCTTAATTTTAAATGGCTTTATCGTTTTGGATTTTCATAGGGGGAGGTATTTTGAAAAGGATTCAGTTGAAAATATTTCCATCGCACAGACCATCCCTTGCCTTTTAGAGATGCTGTAATTTGGGAAATGTACATCTTTTACCCATCTATTCAGGACTCCTGAAGGCAAAGATGAGCCTTCTGTTTCCAGTGATCATAGGGCCCCCAGATGAAGCCAGCCTCAGGATAATAAACCAGGTAATGATCTCCATCCTTCCTATGACAATAACAGTGTCAAGGCAGGAAAAAATTCATCAGAGGCGGCTTCACAAGTCCCCAGGGAGACCACGATAAAGGCGCTGATTCTCAGAATCCGCCTCTGCAGCATTACACCAGGGCTCTGTAATGACGGCCAAGGGCCACATCATGCCTCCAGAGTAAAGAATTGTGAAGATGAAAAAGAGGAAGACGGCCAAGCACAGTGCCCCACTAAGTCAGCATGGATGGTCCGTATCAGTACTAATTAGAAACGCAGTGCAATAAATATTAAAACACACTTCTGTAAATATTCCAGAAGACAATGAAATTAGAAATAATAAGCAGATGGGCTTTTATTCAAACAAGATCATGCCAGATGGACTCAGTATCTCTTTTTTTTCCTTTCTTTTTTTGATAAAAGAGCAAAGATGGTAGATGAAGGAGAAGAGGTGCCTTTGATGTCATGTATTTGAAGATGGTTAAAATATTTGAATCTTCCAAGAATTCTGATTTTTAGAATTGGCTCAGGATGCCTGGAATAGAAGCACATACCTGCCAAAAACATTGAATAAATGATGCTAATTGGGCAATAGAGAGTGCTGGAACACTAGTTGCTAGGATAGGCTCAGGAGGGGTCCTCCAAGAGACCACAAGCTTTGGAGCCTGAAGGGACCTCAGAGATCATCAGTTCCAACCCTCTCATTTAAGGATAAGGAAACAATCAAAAGGAGACATGGACTTCACACAACTGGGGTCGGAGCAAGGTTACCTGGCAATTAGTTTTGCAATGTGAGTGTGAGGTCTCCTCTTTATACAGCATCTCCCCTGTCCAGGACAGGAAATAAATGTGGTCAAGTACAACTCTGAAAGGGTTCTAAAAAAGAAATGAAAGAATCGGGCCCTGAGCTAACAAAGCCCGAGATATAGGTCACATTCCCTAAGAGGGTGGGCCTAAGACAAAGTAAAGGTGGTGGCTGAATATAGTGGTGAAGCTCTCCCACGGATCATGCTCCCAGGGTCCCTATGCAATTTTCAAGCCACTTTCAACAGTGTTCATTCATCACTGCCTGAAGCAAATATTGCCCATTTGCAGGTGAGAAAATTACAGAAGCCTGAGAGACTGCATGACTTGTCCAAGTAAGGTCAAACAGCAAGCATGAGGTCCAGAGAGGACAGAGCAGGTGTCCTCGGATTCCAGTCAGGCTCAACCTCACTCACATTTGGCCTTTGGTAAAATTCTTATGGAGGTCTTGACTTCCCTCCTGCCCCGTTACACTCCCCATGCCCCAGAAAGCTCCGCTCTGCTGGGCCCTTATATATAGTAGACCCCCAGATGCCCTGCATTCCAAACTTGACAGCATAAACTTTGGGTAAACGAATTCTCACCACTGCCTGTTCAGGACATCATTTCAACTCCCACGTATGCTTCCTCATTTAAAAAACAAAACGCAGCAATGACACCTGGTTGTGATCTATAGTGTATCATGACCTACAGTGAAGGAGCGTGTGTGAACACGATTCAATCTATGCCTAGTAGGAAATAAGTGCTCAATAGTATTTATTAAAGTTTTTTAGTTTGGAGACCTTCCTGAAATCACCTTTCAATAGCTCTTTCTTTTTCTTTTTTGTTTTGTTACTCCTCACCTGGTGATATTTTTTCCATTGATTTTTAGAAAGAGTGGAAGGGACAGAAGAAGGGACAAAGGGAGAGAGAGAGAAAGAGAGAGACAGAGAGAGAAAGACAGAGATTAATGTGACAGAGATACACTGATGAGTTGTACCTGATATGCCCTGATTAGGGGTTGTATCTGCAACCCAGGTACATGCCTTTGAGTGGGAATTGAAGCCAGGAACCTTTGTTGCTCTGGTAGATGCTCTAACCACTTAGTAACACTGACAAGGGCAGCTCTTTCCTTCTTATGCAGAGTAATTTGTTGTCTCAAGTCCGTATCTGAACACCCCTACTTTACCCATTCAACAGAGGTCCCTCTGGTTGTTAGGATCTAGTCTTTTGGGTGGGTGGCAGGTTGAAATGGGAGGTGGAATGAAATACCCTTTGCAGTTCTCATGAAATGTGAGCTCCTGGAAAGAGCAGTGCCTGGGAATTACTAGGCCTGTGTTTTGTCTCACTTGTGCCACATGGGAGCCATGGGCAAGTATCATAATTTCTCTGTGTGGCAGCCAGTCCTGGGCCTGTTGAACTCAGTGACCTGTTGAATTCAGTGACACTGTGACCTCCCTGAGGGCAGGAAATACAGCTTGTTTATCTATAGCACTTGATATGACAGGAACACATTTAGTAAACATTTGGGAATCATCACTTTAAATGTTACCAAAACACATCTTTACATGCACACATGCATCACTAACAAATATCACTCAGTAGAGTACCAAATATATGTCTTACATTACTTGCTGTTGTTATCACTACTTTGCAGAAGAAAACTGAGGTATAGAGAGATGAAGTGATTTACCTCTTTGCTAGTGGGTGACAGAATCATGATTTGAACCCAGGATCATCTGCCTGTTTTCTACTGCTCTGTATTCAAGATCTAAGCGCCTCACATATTAATAATACTTTACAATTGCAAAGAGCTTTTCACTTTTTAAATGTAACAGTCGAAAGGCTTGTTTGCTCTAAGGCAGAGTAAGAATAAGACGCAGCTTCTGAATAGGAAGCTCTGACTGGGTAGGTGGGGGCAGGGCAGGAATCTTGCCCTTGAGATGTTTTTCTCTGGGACCATCCCTCTGGGGCTCCTTCCTCTCCCAGTACTTGATGGGATCTCCCTTGGCTTGGTGGGTGTTTCAGGGTGTGCTCTACTCCTGAACTCCATGCTTCATTTCTTTCATTCAGCTACAGACACCAATGAGGTCAGCACAGTCACTGGGTCCATGAACAAGATATGCCTTTTCTGTTTCTTCTAGAAACTTCCAGCCTAGTGGGAGAGATGGAGCAATAGACAATTTCTATGAGGTGATTACAGAAAGCCACCTACGTAAGCACAAGGTCACTGAGCAGCCTTGCCAACTGGGGAACACAGGCTACAGCCAGTGGCTCTGCAGATGAGCAGGTTAGCGTGGGTGGTCCCTGCAGATGAGCAGGTTGGCTTGCGTGGTTCCTGGCAGATAAGCAGGCTAGCCTGGGTGGCCCCAAAGGCAATGGAGAGCCTCAATTCAAGACTTACTTTCTGGCTCTAAGATCAGACCCCTACCCCTGCCGGTAATGGTTGGTGGGATACAGGCCTCCCATGTGTCAACTCCTATGATGAGGTCATTTTTGTACATTAGTAACTGCAGGGGTGTATGCTGTGCCTGCTTCATATAGAAATCGGCCTCAAAATAAGTAACATCACATCTTGGAACCATCAGTGTATTTATCTGGCATATATTTTTATTCAGTGGCAAATGGGTCCTTTGAATTAGGCTGTGAGACCCAGTTTACGTGTGTGTGTGTGTGTGTGTGTGTGTGTGTGTGTAAAGCGCATAAAGAACATCCCAAGTGGCTTTTACTCAATTATCATGTATCCTCTTAACCTTCCCATGGCTATTAGTGAGCAAATCTTACAGTTGTTCTCTTAAATCTTTCATTGCAATCCCCAGTTGAAAGTCTCCCTCCCTCTCTCTCACTCTTGCTCTCCTACTTTGATAGGTGTGATGAATGTCTTTAGAAAAAAAAGATTAGTTTTTCTTACCCCATAGTTAGTGTTACGGCAGGAGACAGAAGCTGGAGCCCTGCAAGAAAGCCCGGCACGAAAGCTTCCTCTGGTGTGTGACCTCCACACCCTCGAGGCCAGCAGTAATGGGGCATCTCAATCGCAGCCAGTGGCCAAGTCTGTCCTATGACTGTCGTGGCAGCTAAAGACAGAAATCCTTCCATTTCCCCAGATCGTAGGCGAGTTCTTCCCAAACGTCCTGCTTACTGTCCCCAAAGCAAAACTGTTCCTCGCAATGAGAACTACAGCATGCTTAACTTTTTTCCCGGTTTTCTTTTCCTTACTTCCTCTCCTCAGGTTTTGCAAATTCTGCAGTGATGTGAGCCTGCCCAAGGGATATTTTTTCTTACCCTGAAAAACAGTAACTCCCCTGAGAGCCGAAGTTTCCTTTTTTGCAGGCGACATTATTGTTATTTGCGACCGAGGGACTGCCAGTCTTTTCTGCCAGAAACGGAAATGCTAGGCAGGTCCTTCGGAATGAAGGCCTCACCGGGCACTCGCGCTTCCGTATTTGCGTGGGGCCCCGTCGTCAAGGCTCGGGCGGAGCCTTGCTTTTGCTGGTCCTGCCGGAGATCAGGCCTTTCAGACGCGCTGGCGACGGAGAGGGTGTTGTTCTGACCGGACCTGCGGTGGCACAGCCGCACACCCAGGCCTCGGTCCACCGCGGCGGCCCCGGAAGATTACCACGGGGCGGAGAGATTCCCATCGCCATCGCCAGGGGGCGTCATAGCCGCGACGTGGGCTCCGCACTGACGTAATGTTGTAGCCCACGTGCGGGACGTGCTGGGCGTAGCTGTCGTAACGTCGCAGCCGTCATGACGTCATAGAACGTCGTAGCCCTTCTCCTGTCGTAACCTGTGGTAAAGCGGCAGCCCTGGGACGTGCGTAGCCGCAGGACTGTCTCAGCGGAGGTAAGGCCGCAGCTGTTATAACGTCAGCGCCGTGGGAAGGTCGTGGCTGCCATAGCGGCATAGCCCGTGTCCAGGTGTAGCCGTGGTGACCTTGTAGCCGCAGGAGTAACCTCATGGCCTGGTGAGGGCACAGCCGCCATACGGTGGCAGCCGTTCCAAGGTGGTAGCGTGAGGCGGTACACACAGTTATTGATACAGAATACGGATATGAAGAAGGAAATGTTTTTGCATAGCTGTTCCATGTGTTTTAAGCTAAGTATTAGTACAAGAGAGTCGGTTCAATATTTACAAGTTTATAAAGTAAAAAAAAAAAATAGGTTGCAGTAAGCTAAAGTTACTTTATTATTGAAGAAAGGAAAACCTTTTTATAATGTCGTGGAGCCTAAGTGTGCAGTGTGGATAAAGTCTACACGCAGGGGTCCTCAAACTACGGCCCGCCGAGGACATTTATCCGGCCCACCGGGTGTTTTTGCCGCCTTGTTTTTTTACTTCAAAATAAGATATGTGCAGTGTGCATAGGAATTTGTTCATAGTTTTTTTTAAAAAAAATTTTATTGATTTTTTTACAGAGAGGAAGGGAGAGGGATAGTTAGAAACATCAATCAACCACCTCCTGCATACCCCCCACTGGGGATGTGCCCGCAACCAAGGTACATGCCCTTGATTGGAATCGAACCCGGGACCCTTGAGTCCGCAGGCTGACACTATCCACTGAGCCAAACCAGTCAGGGCATAGTTTTTTTTTTTTTAAACTGTAGTCCGGCCCTCCAACGGTCTGAGGGATAGTGAACTGACCCCTTGTTTACAAAGTTTGAGGACTCCTGCGACTGTGTGGTGATGTCCTAGGCCGTGGCAGTCACTCGCCCGCTCCCACACGGATGTATCCAGAGCAGCTTCCCGTGCCTTATGCAGGTGTACCATTTTTTTCTTTTGTGCTTATATTTCAAGGTATCTTTTCTAGTTAGATTTAGATACACAAATAGTTGCCATTGTGCTATAAGTGCTTACAGTATCCAATATAGGAACATGCTGTGCAGGCTTGTAGCCTAGGAACAATAGGCTATAGACCACATAGCCCAAGTAGGGAAGCTATTCCGTTGAGGTTGTGTTAAGTGCATGCTGTGATGTTCGCACAATGACAAAATCGCCTAATGACGCATTTCTCAGAACATATCCCCGTGGTTAAATGATGCATGACTGTACGTTTTCCACCAAATTACATTAGCATATGGAACTCCAATTATTGACTTCTTTACTTGTGGCTTCTGGGCAGAAGTCCAGTTTATAAAAGCAAGGAGGACATACACATACTTGAGTTGAGAGTCATTTATTTCTATATTTTTCTTTATTTGAGAGACTGCTAACATGATCCAGAAATGTAGTCTGACTTTGTACTCTGATGTTATCCACCTAACACCTCCATTAGGCTGCACTCAAGCCTTCCATGGCATGGGCCGTTTCTCATCCCAACTAGAGAGGGAGGCACAGGCAGGGGATTACATGCCAGGGACAACAGAATACCTGCCCTTCCTTAAGCACCTGCTGGGTGTCAGGCCGTGGAAGGCACTTATATTTATAATATCTCCTCTGGTAGATAATATCCTCATTTTGCAGATGAGGAAATTGAGGCTTGGTGAGGTTAAGTGACTTGTTCTAACTCATCTAGAAGCAAGCACAAATTAGTGGCTATTTACCAGTCTGGCAATTCCTCAAAAGGTTAAACATAAAGTTACCATGTGACCCAGCAATGTGACTCCCAAGAGAAAGGAACACATATGTCCGTACAAAAATGTGTCCACCAATGTTCATCGCAACATTATTCAAAGTAGCCAAGAAGTAGAAATAACCAGACTATCCATCAACTAATGACTGGATAAATAAAATAAGTCTATCCATACAATGGGATAGTATTTGCAGTAAAAAGAAATGAAGTGTTGATACATGCTAAGCCTGAATGAACCTTGAAAACATTATGCTAAGGACAAGAGGTCAGTCACAAAGGATCACATACTGCATGACTCCATTTATATGAAATGTCCCGAATACAGAGAGAATAGATTAGTGATTACCCAGGGGATGTAGGGTGAGAGCTTAGGGGAAGTGGAGAGTGACTGCTAATGTTTATAGAGTTTCATTTTTGGGTGATGAAAAATACCCCAGAATTGATTCTAGCTTGGTTCTAAAAAATAATTGGGTTTAAAATTGACTGTAATAATGGTTATGCAATTCTGTGAGCATACTAAGAAACCATTGAATTGTGCACTTTAAATGGGTGAATGGTATGCTATGTAAATGATATCTAAATAATGATATAAAAAATTAGTGGCTACTGTCCATTGCTCTGTTACAGAGAGAGGCAATGCCACTCAGCTTGGGGAGTAACTGAGATGCTTCAAAAGAGAGCAGACCAGGTACCGTATAGCAGTGGCGTCTGGCTCTTACCACACTTACTACATGCCTGGCACTGTGCTAACCACCTTACATGCATTTTCTAATTTAATCATGACACAAACACCACGAGCTCGGGGTTACTTTTACTTTTAGAAGAGGAAACAGGCTTAGAGGCTTAGTAATTTTCTCAAGGTCATGTATCTGATAAGTACTACAGCTGCCTGGTTCTGAATAGAAACCTTGAAAATAACTGTTTATTGCTCGAAGCTCTAGCCTCGTATGGCAGTGGCTAAGAGAGTAGACTGCAGCTAGATGGCTTGGACGTGAGCCAGAATTTGGCCTCCTGAGTCCTATGTGGCTGTGAGCATGTTGCTTAAACTCTGTACTCCAGTATCCTCACTTGTAAAATGGAATAACAAAAAGTATGAAATCACAGAGTTGAAGGTAAATGAGATAATATATGAAAAGCATCTAGGACAGTGCCTGGCAACTAGTGAGTGCTCAATACATGTAAACTGTTGTCATATACTGTCTGTTGAGGGATGGGAGTACAGGAATGAATAAGCCACAGGTTGTGGTTCAGCTACAATCCAGTGGGGAAGACAGATGTAGACGTAATTGAAATAAGGAGCAATGGTGAAAGCAGGCAGGAGGCCGAGCAGAGGCACGGAGACGGAGTGATTAAAGATCAACGAGGGCCACTCGCTCTTGTGGTCCTAGATCTTTGGTCTTTTAGGCTCTGGCACGAGAGTGTTTATAGCAGCAGGATTTTCTTCCCTTTCCCTCAAAGTTTCAAGAATTGGGAAATCTCGTAAGTTTCCTGAGGGTGTTTTTTTCCTGATAGCTTGGTAAAAATTTAACACTTGAAAGGACAGAGCAGAGAGAGTAGAAAAAGTCTTTTATTTGGGCTTCTCAAATAGTTAACATTCGTTAGATCCTGAGGCTAATGCACTAGAGTGAAGGTCAGGAGATGAGAAGTCATGAGAGGACAGTGACTGAGGAGTGTTCATACTCAATGACCGTGTTTTCTCTCATTCTAATTGTACTGGAATGTTGGAGATTAGTTATTTATGGGTAGTATGAACGGTAAGATTTACAAGGAAATGTGTCTAGGTATATGTGCTATATAATCAGTGAGACCACTTCCATCAAGTCTTCCTTCAGAGGAGTCTGTTTTTATGAGGAAGGACCAGGAGGACTTGGAGGGTAATCTGATAGCCCACCCTGGCTATACCTTAGAATCACCTGTGGAGCTTTTGAAACACACAGCTGTGGGGCTGGACCCCAGGCCAGTCAAATCAGAATCTCTGGGGGTGTGGCCTGGGCATTAGCATTTTTCTTCTAAAATATTCCCTAGGTGCTTTTCATGGGATCCAGGGGCAAGAAGCACTGGATTAAGGCATCTGTAGATTCGAAAAGCCAGAGGTAAACTGTAGGTCTCACCCAAATGAACTGTGGCCTTGTGTCAGCCACACTTTAGGCTTCCAGGGTCGTTTTCTGAGAGACCTCTCTGAGCTTGGACTGAAGACGTCCCAGCATAGGGGCAGAAGGGACTGTTGGGAGGATAGCTGCAAAGGCAGGAGATCAGTTTTAGTAATTAATTAGAACAGGCATTGGTGTTTCATCTTCTTCATTGCTATAATTTTGAGATTTCCCAAAGCCAGAGACTGGGTCCCAAGGGAAGGGTGTGAGGGAGTTGAAGGACACCCAGGAATCCCGGGGCCACATACTTGTCTCATTGAAAGTGCTGGGCTGGGTCCGCAGAGGGCTCCGTTGCCTGTGGTGAAGGTTGCCATGTCGCCGGAGAGCAGGCTTCTCCAGCAGTGCTGGCTGGCGGCATGGCACCTGGGGACTCTCACTGTCAGTCTCCCGCAAGCCCATCACAATGATCAGAGAGTCGCTGGAGAGTGGTAAGAGTCTCTGGAGAGTTTGTGGAGTGTGACCGTGACCACAGGAGACTATTTCCTCTTGCCCTGCACCACACTGCTGAGCAGACGATTCATTTGTGTTTTCAGCAGGACGAGGACATCAGCCAGCCACGTAGCTCTGAGCACTGTTCTAGTTAGAACCCAGTGTACCAGAAAAGATAGCTGAAGTTTCTACGGGCAGCCTGTCTTCTCCACGATCTAAACTCTGTCTTGGCGAAGGAGGTTGTTGGGGCCCACACTGAGTTTGGGGAGACCAGGGAAAATGTAGGCTCATGGAAAGAACATTTTCATTGTACCTGACTTAGGAGACTTGGATTATCTACATAATCCCTTCTCTAAAACGCATTTGAGTGAACACTCTGAACACTTCCTGCTGCCAGCCTCCTTCTTCAAAATCTTTCTGCAATCTTCAACCATCCCACCCTGTTCTCTCTCTCCCTCTCTCCTCCCAACAAGTCCATCTCAACCGTATGCATTTAATAGGCGCTCACACAGGCACATTTATTATTGATCAGCTTCTTTATCTTGGACAGCACGTCACAAATAGTCAAGACTATAGCTCTTGAAAGTAGTTTCACAGATGTAAGATGAAGAAACAGTATCCATTTAGTTTCAGACTGAAGGAAGTGTGATAGCCAACCAGTAAAAAACTAACAAAACAAAGACACACAAAAAAACATAAGACTGCTGGAGAGCAGAATTTTACTCACTGGAGCTGGCTAGGACTCTAGATATGAAATGTTTGATTTATAGTTTCTATTTCACTCTGGTAGAAAACTTTGCTTACCCTTATTGGAAGGTCAAATATGTTGGGTTCTTTTGCTAAGGTAGCTGTTAAAATTTATTTTACATTCAAGGAAAGGGGTGCTTGTTATTCACCATGTTCCCATTTTAATTATGATTTTTCCTGGCATCATTTTTAATAGGAATAACCTAAGCCTGCAAGAAGTGATTTTCCCTAATCAGTTCTTAAGCCTATCTCCCCCTCTCCCACTCAGTTCGATAGCTGTAGCTACACAGATGAAATGAAATGGAGAACTAAGCAATTGCCTGGCGAATCTGAACAGTGTAGAGTCAGCAGTCAATTAGAATAGTTCAATTACGAAAATTCCTTCTCCCTTTTTCTTTTGCTCTGTGAATTACCACCTTAACTCTTGCTACTCCGTCTGCCCTATGTTAAAACTCCTCTCATCTTTCTGCCTCTGCTGCCCCAGTGCCCTTGGTACCAGATAACTTGGGCTCCTCTGCCCACCTGGCTCGAATCTCCACTCCTCTCCCAGTTGAGTGGGCTGAGAATTGAGCGCCCTCTTGTGTTAGGCTGACCTCTGCATTCTCACATCATTTCCCAGATGTGAGCCCTTATTCTCTTTGCCTCTCAGAATTTGGGCCTGGCTTCTAGAACTTCCCTCATACTGAGATAATAGTTGCACGCCCATCAGCTCCTTAGACTCATTTACCAATGGAAACATTGCTTGCTATTGCCAGCTTCTGTCACCAGGGACTGATTGATGGCTAACCTTAGCCCAATGTAAGGAGGGGGGCTGCTCCCAGGAACAGACCTCATATATGTAGACATCAAGCCCCACAGGCCTTCTGAGCCTAGCTGTGTACCCCTGTCAGCTGGGACCTCCAAGGACTTCCTCTTCATCACCTGGTCAAGCACTTGTCTGCATCTTGATTACGGATAGCCAATCCCATATTTGGTGGATTCCCTACCATCAGCAAGGTAATTTTAGGCCTTAAACATTTCTCCTCAGGTCTTGTTAGAATAAGTGCCACCATACTAGATATTTATTCATTTTTTTGACATGCATTCATTTTTATGTTTATACTAGGGGCCCAGTGCACAAAAATTTGTGCACTCGGGGGGTCCCTCAGCCCAGCCTGTGCCCTCTCACAGTCTGGAACCCCTCAGGGGATGTCCACCTGCTGGTGTGCCTGGCCAGCCTGGGTGAGGGGCTGATGGCTGTTTGCAGGATGGCCAAGCCCCCCAGTGTGGACCCTCACATCATTGGGGTGTGGCCAGCCTGAGTGAGGGGCTGAGGGCCGTTTTCAGTCTGCCCACAGTCCCTTTAGGTTTTGGATTCCTACTGGGGTGCCTGGGCAGCCTGGGTGAGGAGCTGAGGGGCGTTTTCAGGCTGCCCACAGTCCCTTCAGGTTTTGAATCCTTACTGGGGTGCCTGGGCAGTCTGGGTGAGGAGCTGAGGGTCGTTTTCAGGTTGCCCACAGTCCCATCAAGGTTCGAGTCCCTACTGGGGTACCTGGCCAGCCTGGGTAAGGGGCTGAGGTCCGTTTTCAGGCTTTCAGGCTGCCCACAGCTCCCATTGACCCAAGGTCCCAGCGAGGCTGGCTGGAATCAGGTTTCTGGGGTTTATTTATCTTCTATAATTGAAACACTATTGCTTTGAGCCGAGGCCTAGGCAGGTAAGGAAGCCTCCTGTTTGTTTCAGCTCTGTGGCTTCTATAATTGAAACATTGTTACTGTGAGCAGAGGCTCAGCCAGCCTAGGCAGGCAGTTGCAACGGAAGCCTGCTGTTTACTCTAGCTCCGTGGCTGCCAGCTGCCATCTTGGCTGGGTTAATTTGCATACAGCCACTCTGATCAGCTGGTGGGTGTGGCTTAGGTGTCCCAGAGAGACTGTTAATTTGCACATTACTCTTTTATTAGATTAGATATTCATACATGTTTATTGAGCACCTAGTATGTGCCAGGCCTTCTGCCGGCTGCTGGGCGTTTAGTGTTAAACAATATCTACTTCTGACCCTTTAGGAATATGTATTAGTTTCCTGGGGCTGCTGTAACCAACTACTACAAACTGGGTGGTTTAAACAATGGAAATAGGTGTCTCAAAGACCTGGAAGCTGGAAATCTAAAATCAAGTCCTGGCAGGGTTGGTTTCTCATGTGGGCTGTGAGGAAGAATCTTCTCCAGGCCCCTTTCCTAGGCTGCTAATGGCCATCTTCTCTCAGTGTCTTCACATCATCTTCCTTCCATGCATGTCTACGTCTGTGTCCAATTTCCCCCTTTTTATAACGACACCAATGATACTGGATTAGAGACCCACTCTGCTCCAGTATGAGTTCATCGTAACTAATTACGTCTTCAATGACCTCATTCAAAATAAGGTTACCCTCTGTATATCTGTCTCCAGGGAAGAGTAGTTGCCTTTTCTTCACTTCACTTTTCAGGACAGACACACCTCAAGACAGATGATATTTATCAAGTGACAACTGTACCAGAAACTGTATTTCTTGAGCACTTACTATGTGTTGAACACTATTTAGTGATTTATGTGTGTTGACACAATCCTATGAAAACACTGAGGCACAGAGAGTGTAAATAACAGACCATCTTCACATGGTCAGGGGAGAGAAGCAGGTCCAGTGTATTTTGTTCTAATTGAATTGCTTACATCTTTTCTCCCCCACCTCCCTAGAACACCAGTCTCAGCTATTGGGGATGTTTCCATTGTTTTAGATTCTGTTCTTTACAGGGTACTGCTCATAGAGACTGCTCTGTGAGACAGCTCTCTGAGCCAGGCAATGCAGGAAGCCTGATTGCTGCAGGGTTCGAATCCCTGTGGTCAGAACCTCTGCCCCTATGTGCTCTTAAATAGGCACCCATCTATCTCAGGTCTTGTTTATTGCATTTGCTGTATTTTTTAAATATAGTAATTCTCTTAGTCATTTGCTAGCTTGCTGTCTATCTCTGTGATAGAGGGTAAGTACCATGAAAGCAGCGACTGGCATCTCTGGTAACTAGTACCCTGCCTGGCTCACAGAGATATTCCAGAAGGACCTTTGGGTAAATGAATTTTGGTACAGATAAAGCAGATTTTGTTGAAGAACATCTCATAAACAAGATTTTATTTTAAACAGTGCAGGGCACAAAATGACTCTAGGAACTCATCCTATTCCTTATATAATGAAAAGGTAATATGCAAATTGACCCTAATGGCTGGACGACTGGGAATGACTGGTCACTATGACACACACTGACCACCAGGGGGCAGACACTCAATGCAGGAAGCTGTCTCCTGGTGGTCGGTGCGCTCCCTCAGGGGGAGCTCTGCTCAGCCACAAGCCAGGCTGACGGCTGCCAACACAGCAGTGGTGGTGGGAGCCTCTCCTGCCTCCTCAGCAGCACTAAGGATGTCTGACTGCAGCTTAGACCTGCACCCTGCTAGCAAGTGGACATCCCCCGAGGGCTCCTGGGCTGCCAGAGGGATGTCTGACTGCCAGCTTAGGCCCACACCCACAAGGAGCAGGCCTAAGCCAGCAGGTGGACATCCCCCAAGGGGTCTCAGACTGCAAGAGGGCACAGGCTGTGCTGAGGGACGCCCCCCCCCCCCCGAGTGCACAAATTTTTGTGCACTGAGCCTCTAGTGTTAAATAATGAGTAAGAATGAGACATTTAGAGCATCACTGCTGGTCCCCAGCACAGCTGTGGAAGAATATGAGGATGTGACTCTCTGCCTCTAAGTCTTATTACTGCTTTTATTGATAATTATCATCTGAAGTGTAGCTCTAGCAGTATAGCCACAGGTTTCAATTTCACTTAAGTATTGCCTTCCCACCCAGGGCCCCATCAGCATTTTTTTCTCCTGACACCAGCCAGCTCCCACTTCTTAGTGAGAACAGGCTGCGTATTCAGAGCAAACTTGATGAACCGATTTTGTGTATATGTGTGTGTGTGTAATTCACAGACACTCTGCACCGCTGAGGGGTTGAAGCGGAGAAGATGGGGCTGGCAGTTGGAAAGCCTCTATTCCCATGGGAATATAATTTATGTTGAGATTGGTATCCTCATTTGGAAAAAGGGGCAAATGACAGACCATTGCAGGACTCAATTAAGATAATGCACAGAAAAGTGCTTCTGGCCCAGCACACAGACATGCAAAGAATCACCTGGGACCAGCAAGGCAGGACAAGGGCATTGGTATCTGACAGCCCTAGGCTCAGGTCCCAATTCTACTACTCATAAGCCATGACTATAGTTATTAAAAAAAAACTCTGCACTTCAGTTTTGTCATCTGTGAATTGGAGAGAATAATATCAACCTGGCATGTCATGAAGGTTAAAGGTAATGATATTTGAGAAGCTCTTGGCAACTGGTAGGTGCAGTATTTTCCCCATTGATCTTTGTCACTTAACCAGATAATGTCATTGTATCCGTTTTCTATTGCTGTCATAGTATATCCACAACTTCAGTGGCAGAAACAATACAAATCTATGATCTCATAGGTCTGTAGGTCAGAAATCCAGTGGGCTGTTTCTCTACCTGTGTTACAAGGCTGAAATCAGGTGTGTTGGCAGACTCTGGGCAAAATCAGCTTCTAGGCTCCTTAAGGTTGTTTGCAAATTGAGTTCCATGTGGTTGAAGGACTGAGGTCTCTGTTTCCTTGATGGCTGGTGGCTGGTGGCTGGGGGATTGTCTTCAGCTTCTAGAGCTACCCATGTTGCTTGGATGGTGGCCCCCTTCTCTCCTCCATCTTCAAAGCCAATAAGGCTGGTGTAGTCCCTCTCACACTGCATCACTCTGACTTCCACTTCTGCCTCCCTCTTCCCCTTTTAAGGGCCCATGTGATTATACATTGGGGCCACCTGGATAATGCACAGCTTTATCTTAGGGTCAGAAACTCTAATTTCACCTGCCAGGCTCCTTTTGCCAGGTAACCATTTTATGCCAATGTAACACACAGGTTTCAGGGATAGGAACATTGACGTCTTTGGAGGCTACTATTCTTTGTATCATAGCTGTATGTTTCATATGTATTCATATGTGTTGTGTCAACAAGATGTAATATTCAAAATACTTAGCTCAATGCCTGGCATTGAGCAGGCTCTTCTCTAATATTAATTTCTGTTTTTGGTATTGATAAGTAGAGGACAAGACATCTCTTGTTTTATCCACAGGTTCTAGCAAATCTACCTGTTTGAGAATCATCTCCTTTGATACCCATCTTCAGATTCCACCCCTTGCCCACCAGGCTGGTTCAGGACCAATCCTCTGTGTTATCAAACCATAGTACTTACCTTGTTTAATTGTCCACATCTCTTCCACCAGACACTGAACTTGAACAAATTTTTAAATTGATTTTAGAGAGGGAGAAAGAGAGAGAGGGAGAATAGAGTGCCTTACACATAGTAGGTGCTCAATAAATGTTTATTGAATAAGTGAATGATGAGAAAATATATTGCATGCTTAAAAATAATTGATCAAATAATTATTGGCTTGAATGCATCCCTTAAACAACATAAATATCAAAACACTTATTTGAGAAGGGGAAAATGCATGCACATGGATGCTTTGTTTTCTAAGAGAATTGTCTTCACACAGAGTTTCTTGAAATATAAATGTTTGTGAATTGTCTAGGCTTAGGTCTTGTGGAGGGAATCTTCTTTAATTGCTGCTGACTCCTGGTAACTGTTGCATTTGGAAATTACTGAATGATTTTGTCATTTTTTTCCTCTGAATGTATCAGGGTATAAATAAACACAGTAGTGAAACAAAGCCACATCAGCTTGCTTTACTTCTTATTTGCTGGGTCTACTTATATCTAAGAGCAAAATTGTACCTTAGTGTTATTTCTCTTGAAAATTCACAAGTAGCTCTTCCTTCTGTCTCCCCAGACTCACCCACATATTGAATGGCTATTTTCTATCCTTTCTGTGAAGTGGCCTAGCAATACTGCAAGGAGTTAGTGGTCAACATGGGCAAATAAGAGCGGTGTTCACAGGGTGGTATAGTTGCTGTTTGTTTTCTGTATTTTTAAATTTTGTCTGTTGTGGTTTGTCAACCTGCCTACGTTGACTCCAAATCAGCCAGGAGGCTGGCTCCTCTTGCCTGGACCAGAATCTTGTCACAGCTGTTTTGAGCTTGGCTGGTCCTTTTGCAATAATTGCTCCCACTCAGGGACTTTGGTCTTTTGATATTTATTTTTAGGTTCAATATAGCCTCCATTATTGTAAAGGAACAGCTTTATTATCTGAAACAAGCAACCACAAATGAAATATTGGGGCCAAATCACAGGCCTTAGGGCCCAGATGAGGAATAAAGAAAAAAAATATTTATAGCCGTAAGTGCTTTCTTTGCAGTTTTCCTTCTGTCTATTAGGCTGGGGCACATTTTTTTATCATCTCAGACCAGTGATTAGGCATCCAATTATGTCTTGATGTTACAAATGTGCTGCCATCTATTGGAAGTCTGGGAATCCTAATTTCTTTTGGATTCATCTCTCTATTTTGGAATCAGAATACAGGTCGTGTGTGAGGTTCATGTGCCATTGACCAGTTTTAGTGAAGCCTGTTCTCAGTGGCCACCTCTGATTGACCTCCCTTGCATAATTACTTTCAATTCAGCAAATATTTATAGAGCACCCAGTGTGTGCCAAGCATCATGATAGATGCACAGATGTCTGAGTCATGGTTCCTGATTTTAAGAAGCTCAGGACTTGGTAAAGGAGACAGACATACACATAGAAGTAGAAAGGAAAGCTGGCTCCATAAAATTCTACAACTCTAAAAAATTTAAGTGCTATGTGCGCAGAGGCAGCCAAAGAGAGGTTAATACTGAAGCAATTGTTGGTTTAGTGCCTAATGTGTATTAGGTTTTCCATGTGGATGGTATACATGATTTTGGAAAGGTGATGTAATTAGAACATGGCGGGGAGGGGGAGCGGTCAGGAAAGGCTGCCCAGAAAGGGCTGCAGCCAGAATGTCAGCAGCATCTGCCTGTCTCACGCTCTGAGCATGACTAGAACCATGGGGGCTGACTTCAGCTGCAGCACAGGTGGGTGACAGCATGGTCAGAAGCAATGTACTGGCGGAGTGTCCAGCAAGACCTTGCCCATTAACAAACACAAGAGACTGATGATGTGCCCAGTGATATGTGAGTCTACATATACGATGTGGTGACCCAGCTTGCTGAGTATGGAGAGTGAGTGATAGGGACCCATCTGCACCAGCCACCTCACTTTCTTGCCTATCCTAGAGTTCTTGCTCCAGTATGACCCCTCTCAGGGAATTCACTCCTCCACAGAGTCTCTGAAGAAAGAAAAGTTTTGGTTGCATTGAAGCAAGCTCTGTAGTAAGGCCCATTAAGGGCATCCTTTACCTGGGCCTGACTACCATCCCTGTCTTCTCTCCCAGAAGCTCACCTTCCTCTGACTGACCCAGGCTGCTATTTCATTTCTGCTCACACCTCCATGCCTTTGACTGCCTTTCCCTCTGCTTAGAATGATCCTCACAGAAAGTGTGGGAGGTGATTGGGGGTGAAGACAAGTGAATAGATGATTGCAATAGCCTAGGTGAAAGATAGGATGCCCTGAATGTAACAATTGGGAATGGAGAGAAAGAATCAGATGAAATGGGCATATAAGAAGTTTAAAATCTACAAGATTTGATGACCAGTTAGATATAGTGGATGATAAAAAAGATTCTGTGATAACCCTGAGGGTTTGGGCTTGGATTGGATTTTCTATAATTACCTGTATCCCTTAGAGAGGTCTGTGAATGCAAGCTACAAAGCAACATTCCATGTAATTAACTTTTACTTTTAACATGGTCAAAGTTATATTTTAACAAAGAAAAATGTGAATTGACTTAATGTGTAGGCTGTTACCTTCCATTTTGATACTCATAGAGTCATTTGTTTTTTAATACAAAAACAAAAAATAGTACTTAAAAGAGTGAGTGTGATGAACTGTTTGAATGTACAGAGGATTATGTTGGTATTTTTGTTGTTCATGGTAATTAAAAAAAATTTTACTGATTTTTTACAGAGAGGAAGGGAGAGAGAGTTAGAAACATTGGTGTGAGAGAAACATTGATCAGCTACCTCCTGCACACCTTCTATTGGGGATGTATCCACAACCAAGGTACATGCCCTTGACCAGAATCAACCCTGGGACCTTTCAGTCCCAAGGCTGACGCTCTAGCCACTGAGCCAAATCAGTTAGGGTGGTAATTTTTATTATATTATACTAGCTATCCTTGTACAGTATTTTTAAATGTTTTTAATCTTTATTGTTGAGAGTATTACAGATATCCCCCCCCCTCCCATTTGCCCCCATGGTCCCCCTCCACCCAGTTCCCACCCTGCCCCAGGCCTAATTTTTTATATGCACAATATAGATTTCAAAGAAAATACATTATAACGACTAGAAAAACATTCCTAGTGATTAGGTTCAGGACTTTGAATATAGGCTTGGTTTCTGTTCTCTACCGCTCAGGAAAAGTGGGAGACATTTCCGACGTTGCTTATGTTCAGAATGCTGGCATTTTCCTCGCTACTCCATAGACCCTGGAAAGAAAGGATGTTTCTTTAGTGTAGCTCTGGAATGTTTGCATCTTTTAGATTTTAAAATAGTCTCTTGCCTGCAATAGTGACATTTCCAGAGTAGCTTAGGTTCCAATCACTGAATTAAAAAGCAGAACCAAGCTGTCTAGGGTTAGGTGAATGATGCATAATGTCACATCTTGACTGCTAATGCAGCACTGAGGAAAGTCCTTCAGTTTGACATCTAATTAATCCTTAAGAAAAAAATCAGTAAATGTTGGTTCTGTTCACAGATATTTCTGGTTTTATTCCCCCTCTAAACAAATGTAGGACTGAACTTCCTGATCTGCAGCATAAAAGAGTAATCATATGACTGGCCATTGAGGTGTAAGGGGAAATGACATGCCTCATTTCTGGGTGCAGGTTGGTGAGAGCCAGTGCATGACTTGCCAATGTCCTTTCCCGTGTCTTGGTGACCAGTTAGGGCGGTAATTTTTATTATATTATACTAGCTACCCTTGCACAGTATTTTTAAATGGTTTTAATCTTTATTGTTGAGAGTATTACAGATATCCCCCCCCCCCCCCGCCCCATTTGCCCCCATTGCCCTCCAGATAGTGGAGGCTTTGTTATTTTCATTTCTGAGTGAGGCAGTGGGGAGAGGAGTTCCAAGTAGATTAGCACCCTTTATTTTGTTAAGCAACTGAGATTTAAGGGTGTGTTTGTTATAAAGTACACTCTGACTCATACACATTTAATCCTTTATTTACACATTTAAAAATACTGCTTATATTTCCTGAATACTATATGTACATTGTGGAGAATTTTTAAAATATAGAAAATAAATATCCACTAAAGTCACCTACATAAGAACAATTCCTGTTAACATTTGCATGTTCAGTTAATCCTTGAACAGCATGGGTTTGAACTACACATACCCACTTATACACGAATTTTTTTCAATAAATACTGTAAATGTAGTTTTTTCTATCTTTTGATTTTCTTAACAACATTTTTTCTCTAGCTTACTTTATTGTAAGAATACCATGTATAATACAAATAACATACAAAATATGTGTTTAATTAACTGTTCATATTATCAGGAAGGCTTCCTATCAGCAGTATGCTGTTAATGGTTATGCTTTTTTTGGGAGTCAGAAGTTTTATGTGGATTTTTAACGGTATGGGCTTTGGTGCCCCAACCCCCATGTTGTTTAAGGGTCGATTGTATTTTATTTCTTTCTCTCATGTATATTAAAATTTAAAAATTGAAATTACATTATATATACAACTAAAGGCCCAGTGTACACATTCGTGCACCAGTGGGGTCCCTTGGTCTAGCCTGTAGGATCGGGCCAAAACTGCCTCTCTGACATCCCCTGAGGGTCCTGGATTACGAGAGGGCACAGGCCAGGCTGAGGGACCCCACCGGTGCATGACTGGGACTGGGGAGAGACGCAGGAGGTTGGCCAGCTGGGGAGGAACTATAGAAGGGCTCCAGGGCATGTCTGGCCTACCTCGCTCAGTCCCAATCGGCTGGACCCCAGCAGCAAGCTAACCTACCAGTTGGAGCGTCTTCCCCCTGGTAGTCAGTGCACACATAGCAACTGGTCGACCAATGAACTGTCTACCACCTGGTGGTCAGTGCATGTCATAGCAAGTGGTTGAAAGGCCTTAGCCTGTCATTAAGATACTACACTTTGATTGGTTGGGTGGCCGACCAGTCAACCGGACACTTAGCAGATTAGGCTTTTATTACATAGGATATGGCTTTTTTGCTTCATATTAAATCAGTAGTCTTTAAAATATATAAATTTGCTACATAATATTAATTAGTGAAGGAATATTGTAATCTATTTTTACATTTATGTATTATATTTCTATAATCTAAACTAATAAAAGCGTAATATTAAAATTGACCGTTTCTTCGGGACGCCCAACAGCCAATCAGAACAATGGTATGCAAATTAGCCCAGCCAAGATGGCGGAGGCCCGGGCTAGCAATGGAGCAATTGCGCTGGCGCATGCAAGGGCGGAGGCCTGGCCTCGCCCTTGTGTGCTCCGGCGGTGGGTTCCGGACAGTGGTGGCAGCTGCAGGGCTGGGCGGCCTCCCAGGCCCCCGGTTCTGCGGCTGGGGCTGGCAATAGAGTGATCGCGCCAGAGCACGCAAGGGCGGAGGCCTGGCCTCTGCTCTTGCGTGCTCCGGGGGTTGGTTCCGGGCAGTGGTGGGTGGCTGCAGGGCTGGGCGGCTGCCCAGGCCCCTGGTTCTGTGGCCGGGGCTGGCAATAGAGAGATGGGGCTGGGAATAGAGAGATCGCGCTGGCCCTGCACAGGTGGAGGCCTGGCCTCCGCCTGTGTGTGCCCTGGAAGTCCATTCAGGGCAGTGGCAGTTGGCAGCAGGGCCAGGAGCTGGCTACCCAGGCCCCGGCCCTGCAGCCTGGGCCTGGGAATAGAGTGATTGTGCCAGTGGTTGGTTCTGGACGGCCTTGGGTGGGAGCCGGCCCGGCCCTCGGCTGGGGCTGGCAATAGAGCAATCGTGCCCGCGGTGATTCCAGACAGTGGTGAGCAGCTGCAAGACCGGGAGCTGGCAGCCCAGCCCGGCCCTGCGAGGCCTGGGAATAGAGCAATTGGGCCCACGCGACCTCAGAGGCTCAGTGGTGGGGGCTTGAGGTGGGTACCCCCTCAGGGTCATGCCCGAGCATCCTCTGCCCCCGCGCAGAGCCTCTGCCACAGGTCCAGCCACCTGGCTCCACCCTGGGGGCCTCCACGGGGCGTGTGTGAGCGTGTGCCTGGCTCCACCCCCGTGTGTCTGCTCAGTAGCATGGCCCCCCCAAGGGACCATGCACCAGCGTCCACCCCCTGGCCTGCCACCCAGCTCTGCACCAGGTGTGTCCCCTCAGTGGTGGAGGCCCACCAGGTATGTGCGATGGTAGGCCAGCTGGCTGGAAACGTCCACGTCTGCACTCACCAGCCATCCCACCCCCCAGTGCACGAACCCTGAGGGGCCTGTGGCCAGCCTGAAAACAGCCCTCAGCCCCTCACCCAGACTGGCCATGCATGCCAGCAGGTGGACATCCACCCCAGGGGTCCCAGACTGTGAGAGGGCACAGGCCAGGATGAGGGACCCCCTCCTCCCCTCGCTGAGTGCACAAATTTTTGTGCACTGGGCCCCTAGTATAATTTATAACAAAGTAATATTTTACTTTTGTACTTTTTCTGTTTTTAATAACATCCCAAATGATTCATTTGTACCCATCTTTGCTGGGATTTCTGCTATATCCTTAGAGTAAATCCTGGAAGGGGAATTACAGGGCCAATGGTAAGCATATTTTGAAGATTTTTGCTACATATTACTAAATTGCCCTGGAGAAAGATGGTACCAATTAAAATTCCAGCAAGAGAGATGGGCCATCTCACCATTCCTGCCAAGTATTAGAATTCCTTTTAATCTCTGTTAATTTGATAGGTGAAAATGTTATCTTATTGTTTTATATTTGCAATGCTTTGATTACAAGTGACATGGAACATTTATTTCATATGTTTAGGAGCCATTTGCATTTTTCTTTCTGGGAATTATCCAAGTGGGTTCTCAAGCCCCCAGATACCAAACTGTTAAACAGGAAGCCACACAAGAAGCCAGCACCCGGATTCTGTTGCCACGGAGCCCCAGCAGGCATTTTTGAAGTGTGTGTTGAACAGCCTGCTCTTATTCCCTCTCATCTTCCTTGTTTTGATTAGTTTCTCTCCAGGCATCTCCCTCTACAGCCTGTGTTTCCCTCAAGCTTTGGTCTTCCTCCAAGCATTTTATTGTATCAGGTGGCAGTCATAAGCTTAACCTGAAATTTGGAGAGAAAGGGATGAATGTGATCAAAGCTAGTTTTGAGTGGAACAGCAGTATTATAGAAAAATTCATGAAGTGTGTCTCTTATGGAGGTCCTGCCCTACCAGATGCTATGTTCCCATGGTGAAGAGGCAGTGGGCACATCTGGAGGGTCAGTGATTCAGAGTGTGGTTGGCTTCCAGGATTTTAGACTTGAATCTACCATAGGTGGTGATGAAGCTTAAATTACTCTTCCTGGAAGTGTTCTTACTTATTTCATAGACATTGTCTTAACCTCAGTGTTCTATTTGGTGCACTTAAGAATGAAGAAGAAAGAATTAAACTTTCCCAAAGTGAGTGTTACTTTTGAGCTAGGGTGAGATAAAAGACAGATTGAAATGGAACCAGAGGGACCTGCCCTTCACCCTCTATCTTCATCGGAGTTGGAAGCTCACATTGGTATGTCAGGTAGCAGCTGGCAGGCTCTTTTATCATCGTTAATTGTCCACTGAGTTGTCACAAGGAGAGATGAGAATTCAGGTTTAATTAACATCTGTATCATCTCTGATAAAGTTCAGGAGATTCTGATGCTGCAAAACAGGCATGAGCCAGTGATGTGCCAAGGATGTTCTGGAAGCAGCAACCATGTGTATTCTTGTGGGGGAAAAGGTGCATTAACTGAATCCCAAGGCAAGTAAGGCATTTTGAGGCTGGGCACCTCTCATGAGATATGGTGAAGGGGATAAGGGAAAGGAGGCTGCTAGTGGCACTGAACTGGTTAAGGATAACTTGGTTGATTTGGGGCAGGTGTAGTGGGCCTTCCCAGGGAACAAGCAAAGATTTGTTCAGGGGAATTTGCTTGTTTTTTTGTTGTTGTTGTTTTTTTTTTTTTGACAATAACCTACTGCCAGACAGGGAGCAAAGAAATCCATTTGGTTTTAGATAAAACAGTAACACTCCCATTTTCATTGACTTTATGAAACAGGTCTCTTTGGATGCCCTCTGATTTTATTGGTGCAGAGTGAGGCTTAGTGACAGTGAAGCTGGCTTTGGCTAAAATGAGAACTAAAGTACAACTTAATGGAAATGGCAAGAGGCAGGTGACATGGGAGCTAAGGGTATTAGTAGCTTATTTCATTGTTTTCTGAAATAAAGTGCTAAGAGCCTTCATCACATTTATGGCAATGGTCCTCCTGCCCTGTTTAGCCTTCCAGGTCTCCTTCTGACCTTTTATCTGCCCCTGGATGTGTATATACATGTGTAGCCATGGTGGGAAGTCAGGTAGTCACTTCTGCTCGTCTCCAACTGCCTCTCTAAGTCCACTCTGTGGGACCAATGTTTTCTTTATCCCCCAGTGAAATACAGACAGGCCCTGTGACATTGCTGTCCAAGCGAGAGTAACCCAAATAGCTCTCCCGGTCACTTCATGTCAAGTAGTGTCATCTTAGCATGGTAGTTCATATACCTGGTCCCATGTTATAGTTAAAACTAATTTTGTTTTAAAATAAAAAATTCTCCTTTCTGTCAGTTCAGTCTTATTTATGGCAGGAAGCTATGGTCACAGAAGTGGGTATTTGTTCAGTTCACAGGCTCTCCTTTCTCCTCTTTCCTCACCAGCTCCTCTCATCCTGTTTCCACATTCCACTAATTCTTGGGTTCTGACTAGGGAGTTACTGAGTATCCTGGGTTACTCAGGCTGGTCCCAGCTGCCTGTTGCCTTGACCAAGTTATTAACAGTTCTCTTTGTAACAAGTTCTTAAGAGAAATAGAACCAACAGACCCAAGGCAATTAGGATACCAAATAATCCTATTGCTCTTATAATACCTAGATATTGAATATTTAAAAGGTAAGCAGGCTTAAAATTTATAATGGAGAGAAAATGTCCCTTTAAGCCATTAAAGAGTCTGAGGAGTCCTACGCCTTTGAAATATAGTTGGAAAAGTTTGAAGAATTCATAACTCAAAAGATCCTGGGTTACCTTCATAAATATGTAGAGCTTAGAATAATAAAATGTGGGCTAATTCAGAGGTCCATTTAGGAAGGTGGCCAGAGAGAGCGCATAATTAAAGTAACTGGTTTCATAGACAATTTGGAATTCTGTCTCCAGGAAAATGGTTACTGTGAGATATTCATAGACAACCTCAAGAAAATGATCATGAAGAAGAAAATAGGCTGAGGTGTTTAAGAGGTCAGATTTTGGAGTGAAAGTGAACAGATTCTAATTCTGCCTACATAATTTATGATCTAGGAGGCTTTAGGATACAGGTAGAACTTTTCTCTGCCTTAATATTCTCACCATAAATTGGTACCTGTCTCACAGGGAAGTTGTGAGAAGAGTAGCAGTGACCTTGGTACACAGTAAGTTCTCAATAAGTATATTATTATATCAAGATTTTTTTCCTTCTAGAAGCACCAAGAGTCTGATACAAAGATGAACATCCTTCCTATATAATAAAAGCCTAATATGCTAAGTGTCCAGTCATCCAGTCAACCAATCAAAGCGTAATATGCTAATGATATGCTGAGGCTGCTTAACTGCTCGCTATGATGTGCACTTACCATCAGGGGGCAGACAGTCTGACCGGTAGGTTAGCTTGCTGCTGGGCTCTGGCCAATCAGGACTAATGAGATGGGCTGGACATGCCCTGGAGCCCTTCTGCGATTCCTTCCTGGCTGACCAACCTCCTGTGTCCCTCCCTGGCCCCGATTGTGCACCAGTGGGGTCCCTCAGCCTGGCCTGTGCCTTCTTGCAATCCGGGACCCCTTGGGGGATGTTGGAGAGCCAGTTTTGACTTGATCCCACAGGCCAGGCTGAGGGACCACACTGGTGTGTGAATTTGTGCACTGGGTCTCTAGTTTCTAATAAAGAGAGGTCGTAAGACAAAAGCAGTGGATCCAAGCTAATGGAAAGAGAGCAGGTCAGATTTTATGATGACTTTTATTCGCTTATACATTGTGGGGCAAAAGTAGGTTTACAGTTCATGTGGAAAATGATACAATAATCTTAACTAACAAAAGCGTAATATTAAAATTAACCGTTTCTTCAGGATGCCTAAGCCACGCCCACCAGCCAATCAGAGTGACTTATGCAAATTAGCCTAGTCAAGATGGCGGAGGCCGCAGCCTGGGTGTGCGGCTTCTCTGGGGCTGCGGCCTCTACCATCTTGGGAGCCTCCGTCTTGGGAAGGCATCCAGCGCCCTGAGCCAGCCGATGCCTTCCCAGGCGGAAGCCTCCGGGGGTGGGACCAGCCGGATGGGCCCGGAGGATGGCCACCCGATGGCCTCCCAGGTGGAAGCCTCCGGGTGGGACTAGCCGGCAGGCCCTGGAAGGCCATCGGGTGGCCAAGGGCACAGACAGGGAGACCTGAAACTTCCCTGCATGTGCTACGGCCAACCAATCGCTTCCCAGGCGGATGGCCCAGAGGGTCAGTGGGAGCTGTGGCCAGGCTGAAAACTTCCCTCAGCCCCTCACCCAGGCTTGCCACACCCCCCTGGGGTGAGGGTACCCACTGGGGAGCTTGGCCAGCCTGCAAACAGACATTGGCCCTTCACCCAGGCTGGCCAGGCACACCAGCAGGTGGACATCCCCAGAGGGGTCCCAGACTGCGAGAGGGCACAGGCCGGGCTGAGGTACCCTCCCCCCCAGTGCACAAATTTTTGTGCACTGGGCCCCTAGTGAATAAATAATAATACAAGAATAAGCTCTGTTTCACATACTCGCAACTGTTAACCCTCTTTTACCCTCCCCTGCATAGTCACAAAATTAAATAGACTCAGTTTGAGGTATGAAAGAGACAAAAGTATGCCAAAAAAGTGTTTAATTCCATACATGGAGGTAGTGACTTTTGGTTTGTTCTTTTTTTGTTGTTTGTTTTAGTGTTTAGTTTATGAAATCTCTTTTTTCCCCCCAAAGAGAGAAAAAAATTTCAAAAAAGTAGTCTCATCTTCTGATTATATGTTTTATATTGGTTTTTAGATCTCTTTCATAACTCAATGCTTTAGTCATGAAGATATGACCCATATTAGTTAGAACTGACTGCATGCTGTAGCTAGCAACCCCAAAGTGTCATAGTGGGTTATACTAACAGAGCTTTACTTCTCATTTGTATCAAGGCTGCTCTCTGTAGGGCTTTCCTCTATGTTGCTATGAGGACCCAGCCCCATTGTCCTGTGGCTCCTCTGTTTCCTAGGGTCTTTTTGGTGTCCACCACTGGGTCTTCAGCTAATGAGCAAGGATGCAGAATGAGGAAGATTGTGTAGAATATTTCATATCCAGCTTGGAAGTGGCAATCATCATTTATCCTCATATTCCTTTGGCCAGAACCTGGTCACATGGCCTCAACCTAACTGCAAGGGAAGCTAGAAAATGTAGTTTTCCTGTATTCCTATGTTGGGTAAAGAGGGCCAGAAAGTATCTAGTTTGCCTCAGCTACATCACTTTTGTTGATGTGAAATAACAGAGAGATTTGTGTAAGGCTTTATAGAGTGGTTTGTAACAAAGGATGTTGACAGATTTGGCGACTAGACTAAGGAAAATTTTTTTTGTTTTTTTTAAAAAACAGCAACACAACTAATTTTTTTAAAAAATATTATCATTGATTTCAGAGAAGAAGGGAGAGGGATAGAGAGATAGAAACATCAATGATGAGAGAGCATCATTGATTGGCTGCCTCCTGCATGCTCCCTACTGGGGGGGGGGGCGTCAAGCCTGCAACCCAGGCATGTGTCCCTGGCTGGAATCGAACCTGAGACCCTATAGTCTGCAGGCCAACACTCTATCCACTGGGCTAAATCAGCTAGGGCAAGGAAAAGCTTTTGTACTTCAAAATTCATTAATCTACATAGCAGTGAGGACCTCTTTGGGTAGGATGGACCCTGATCCACTGAGTAGGCGGAACTTAGGTCCAGATGCTGAGGAAATGGCAGTAACTTCATGCATGCTAGATATTCTCAAACACCGAGACCCTTCCTAATAAACTCCAGAGAATACTGAAGCCACTTTCCTTTGGCTCATCTCATTTAACATAATGTTAACTTGATTTTCTGTGTCTCCTCTCTAGAATTTCTCTTAACATGCTTCAGTTTTTACATCTAAATCTGGAATAACAAAATGTCCTGTATTCATCCATCAGAGACTGAGTATCTATTCTGAAAAGACAACAAGACTGGATTTTGATTATATCTTCATATAGTAAGGTGACTTTATGAAGGGGTGGAAACTTTCAGTTCATGAAACCATCTACTCAATACTTGTGATTTGTAGAAGTATAATGTCCTAAAGTAATAATCATACCATATGGCTGCCAGCTTTTCATCTGAGTGATTAGCCCCATGGGAGAATGGGCAAATATGGTGGAGTGTTGAACAACTTTGAGAGGAAGAATTCAAGACTTCCCCTCACATATTTTTCAGTGGGTTGCATGTGTGTGATTTGGTCAAGTTTGGATTGTCTGTGATTCTTAACATCTCCATTTCTTTATTTCTCCATCTCAGTCAGTGATAAGCTAGACCAGGTAATCACTGTAGTTCACTTCAGCTCTTACAGTGATCATTTATTCTTTCTGCCCTCTGGCACACTTAAGGAATGGCTTTCCCTACTTTTTCTTCCTTGCCCTGGTGTGAGCCCAAGAGAAAGCAAAAGCAATTTAATTTTAATGTTATCTGAAGTCAGACATAATTAGGAAGACAAATCTGCTGGAAAAAAAATATGCACTCCAAAGCCAAATACTGTGGTGTTGGCAGGCAGATCAAGCACCGACCTAATGCATTAACTGTGCTCTATGAGCCTTTCACTGAAGATAATAGCTATGTTTCAGGAGGGCACGATGTGACCCATGGTATTTCCAAATTCTCAAGAGTAACAAGCCATGAAAAAACAAGATTTATCTGTATGCATGAGTTCTCAAAATCATCCTTTGATTTTGCATGGTAGGAAAAGTGTCAGAGAGCCAGGCAGTGTTATCAAAGGGCCATCTAGGATGTTGAAAATACAGATTTCTGAGCCCTACCCCACACTTCCTAAGTTCAGATTTCTGGGGTAGAGCCCAGTAATCTGAATTTCTGACAAACTCCCCAGTTTGAGAGCTTGTTAAAGGTTTGGCAACCATTAAACAAGTCATCAAATCACAGAACCATTCTCATCTGTAGAAGGAGAATAGTACAACTTGCAGTTTGTCACACTGAGCTGTTACTTAGGTTAAAAGAAAATCATGGGCCCAAAGCCCTTTGCCAAATGAAAATCCTCCTGCAAATATAAGTCTGAGATGTTATCGTTAGGGGTGAAATCGTAGACAACCACCTTTTGTGCTTGCATTTTCTTGAAAATGTCTCATGTTCCTCTCCCTGCAGGAGCTTGGGCACAGGGGTGTATCAGAGTGTGATGCATTTATTCTGGACCCCTGCTTTAGTTGAGTTTTTATCAACTGCAGCAGCTCCAGAGTGCACATAGAGTTAACTATACACAAGGTTCCATTTGTGCACTTACAGATTTTAAAGGGGACAAGCAAAGTGTTCTCTTCTGTTGATCAGGGACACAAACAAAGCTATTAGCTCTAGGTCTAGGGAAAGGAGAAAAAAACAAAAAACTTTTCATATTGTGCAGCCAACCTTAAATCAGGTCAATCTCTCCTTCATTGCTGGCTAATATCCAAGTCACAGTGAAAAGCTGATGTTTTTTGTTTAGAATCGTTTTTTTTTTTTTTTTTTTTTTTTTTTTTTTTTTTTTTTTTTTTTTTTTTTTTTTTTTTTTTTTTTTTTTTTTTTTAGTGTTTATAAACCAAGACTCCTTGAAATTTTCATTAGGAGGATCATACAATTCACCTCTTGTCCTGCCCTTTCTCCTTTCTCCTGGAATAGTTGAGTGATTTTGAAAATTCTTGCTAGTTTAATTGATTAGTAAAGAGAGTTATTTTTGAAAGTCACCTTTGGCAAAGCAGAACTGGGATTGACATGCAGTCAAGACTGTATGACCTTGGCTTATGCAGCACAGGGAAGATGATTATGACCTTCATTATAGCTTTGAATGTGTAAGAAAGGAAATGACCATTTGTGAATTCAGTGCCAACACTTTGGCAGGCACATGTGACCTGTTATGCCATTGAATTCTAATAATTAATAATCCTGTGACATAGTTATTATCATTATATTTACAGGCAAGGAAGCTGAGACTCAAAATGGTTAACTTGGTAACAGGTGGTGGCGCTGGAATTAATTCTGTATAACAATTCACAACAAATCACAAGCCCAGCCCAATTCAGGGGAAGGGGAGATAGATTGCCTTTTGATGGGAGGAGCTGAACAGTCAAATGGAAAAGTGCTTATATAGAAGGAAGAATAAAGAAGTCTTGTGGCCATTTTTGCAATCAACTGTGTTATGCAACCTTCTAAAGCCTGTGGACAATTCAGGTCAGTAAGAAAGGTGAAGTGGCACTTTCAAAACGCAAGAATCTGTCATGATTGTGTTTTATATAACAACTAGAGGCCTGGTGCACAGATTCATGCACATTGAAAGTAAATTAACTAGAAGGTGGCCGACAGGGTGGGACTGGGCGAGATCGGCCAGACACTCCCTGGAACCAATCTCCCATGGTCCCTCCCTAGCCGGCTGCACCTGAGGTGGCACTGGGGCTTGAAGGGCATCTGCAGAGTGAGTGGGGTCCCTTCAGCAGGTGGGGTCCTTTGGCCTGGCCTGTGGGGATTGGGCCGAAACTGGCAGTTTGACATCCCCCAAGGGGTCCCAGAGTGGTGAGAGGGCATGCTGCAAAGTTGCTGTTGCTCAGAAGCTCCTGTGTTGAGCATCTACCCCCTGGTGGTCATTGTGTGCCATAGCTATCAGCCAATTGGCCGGTCAGCCAGTCGCTTAAACATATACATATACATATACATATACATATACATATACATATACATATACATATACATATACATACACATACATACTAGGGGCCCAGCGCACAAAAATTTGTGCACTCGGGGGGGAGGGGAGGTCCCTCAGCCCGGCCTGTGCTCTCTCGCAGTCTGAGAACCCTCAGGGGATGTCCACCTGGTGGCGTGCCTGGCCAGCCAGGGTGAGGGGCTGATGGCTGTTTGCAGGCTGGCCAAGCCCCCCAGTGGGGACCCTCACCTCATGGGAGTGTGGCCAGCCTGGGTGAGGCGCTGAGGGCTGTTTTCAGGCTGCCCACAATCTCTTCAGTGTTCAGGTCTCTACTGGGGTGCCTGGCCAGCCTGGGTGAGGGGTTGAGGGCCATTTTCAGGATGGCCACAGCCCCTTCAGGGTTCAGGTCCCTATTGGGGTGCCTGGCCAGCCTGGGTGAGGGGCTGAGGGCTGTTTGCAGGCTGACCACAGCTCCCATTGACCCAAGGTCCCAGCAAGGCTGGCTGGAATCAGGTTTCTGGGGTTTATTTATCTTTTATAATTGAAACTTTGTTGCCTTGAGTGGAGGCCACAGCTGGCCTAGGCAGGTAGTTTCCTCCATTGCTGGTGCAACTGAAGCCTACTGTTTGCTCTAGCTCCATGGCTGCCAGCTCACCCCATGGGAGTGTGGCCAGCCTGGGTGAGGGGCTGAGGGCCATTTTCAGGCTGGGTTAATTTGCATATCGTCGCTCAGATTGGCTGATGGGCATGGCCTAGGTGTAATGGAGTGAAGGTTAATTTGCATATTACTATTTTATTAGAATATATATATATTCTAATAATATATATGGTGTATATATATATATACACACACACCATATATATATATGTATATGTATACATATATGTATATATATATATACACACATATATATATATGGTGTAATATTTGCCAAGGTTATCACTGATAAGGGTTTAATCTCCAACATTTGTAGGGAACTCATACAACTTAACAAAAGGAAAATAAACAATTAAATCAAAAAAATGGGCAAAGGACCTAAATAGACACTTTTCAAAAGAGGACATTCAGAAAGCCAAGAGACATATGAAAACATGCTCAAAGTCACTAATCATCCGAGAGATGCAAATCAGAACAACAATGACGTATCATCTCATACCTGTCAGAATGGCTATCATCAACAAATCAACAAAGGGCAAGTGCTGGAGAGGATGCAGAGAAAAAGGAACTCTCCTACACTGCTGGTGGGAATGCAGACCGGTGCAGCCACTATGGAGGACAGTACAGAGTTTCCTCAGAAAGTTAAAAATGGAACTTCCATTTGATCCAGTGATCCCACTTCTAGGAATATATCCGAAGAAACTAGAAACACTCCTACACTGCTGGTGGGAATGCAGACTGTTGCAGCCACTATGGAGGACAGTACAGAGTTTCCTCAGAAAGTTAAAAATGGAACTTCCATTTGATCCAGTGATCCCACTTCTAGGAATATATCCGAAGAAACTAGAAACACTAATCAGAAAGGATATATGCACCCCTATGTTCATAGCAGCACAATTTACAATAGCTAAGATTTGGAAACAGCCTAAGTACCCATCAGCAGATGAATGGATTAGAAAACCGTGGTACATCTTCACAATGGAATACTTTGCTGCTGTAAAAAAGAAGGAATTCTTACCATTTGCAGCAGCATGGATGGAACTGGAGAGCTTTATGCTAAGCGAAGTAAGCCAGTCAATGAAAGAAAAATACCACGTGATATTACTCATTTATGGATTATAAAGAACATTATAAACTGATGAACAAAAATAGATACAGAGGCAGGGCAGCATCGAACAGGCTGTCAAACTACAGCGGGAAGACTGGGGAGAACTGAGGGGGGTTAAGAGGTGAACTGAAGGACTTGTATGCATGCATATAAGCAGAATCAATGGACACAAGACACTGGGGGGTAGAGGAGGCTGGGGGAAGGTCAAGGGGGAAAAAAAGGAGACATTTAATACTCATTGTAATACTTTAAGCAATAAAACAAAATTAAAATAAATAAATAAATAATAATAAAAGTGTAATATGCTAATTAGACCAGACGTCCTTCTGGACGACCTTCTGGATGAAGCTGGGCTTGCAAGAGAAGCCCAGGTCCTGGGTGCCTACTGGCGGCCTGAGGAAAACCCAGTCCCAGGCCTGCTGGAAGCTGGAGGGAAGCCCGGGTCTCTGATGCCAGAGGCCCGGCAGCCAGGAGAAGGAAGGCCTACTCTTGCACAGATTTTGTGCATCGGGCCCCTAGTGTGTGTGTGTGTGTGTGTGTGTGTGTGTGTGTGTGTGTATGGCCTGAATTATGGCAAGTTTGGCCATATGGAATATCACATGCATAAAAAAAAGCTAAGAAAATGGCTATCACAAAGCCTATATATGTGACTGAAAGCAAGGCCTGCAACTCCCCACAGGCCCAGTGGAATAGTGGGGAATAGCTTGGATGAAAGGGGAACACTTATTCTTTTATGCTGCAGAAAACGTAGGGCATATGTCAAAACCTGATTTATATTCATTCATTCATTCATTCATTTATTTGAGAAACAAGTAGAGTGCCTGTCACGAGATTGAAGTGATGGACTTTGAACTCTTGTCAAGGTTCTTGATGGATCTCAGGTCGTTAACACTCACCTCTGAAATGGGTTATTTGGAGAGCTCAGGAAGCACTCTGGACAAACCACATTTGGGCCATCTTTGGAATAAATTTAGTGGTTCTAGTAGAGGCCTGACTTGTGGAAAGCTTCTACTCAGTCACTCCTGTGCTGGGCTGGTGACCACCAGGAGTGCCGTCTGGACCAGGGTGAACAGGGAACAAAGCCTCTCTGACTTTTTCAGACCAACTAAATGAAGCAGATTCACTTCAGTTCAGTGCCACTCAAATCAAGAAATAGTTACCAAGCACTTTCCATGCTTTAGTCACTATTTTGGGTGCTGAGCACACAAAGCTAAAATAAGGTCTGGGCCTTGCTTCAGAGATATTCACAATCCCAAAATAAGCCCACAAACCAATTCTTACCATTCAATATGCTAAATACTATGATTATGTCAAAGAGGGTGTGAATAGGAAGCACCAGAGAATACTGAATTTAGCTTATGGGTCTGGGAGGGTTTCCTGGAAGACTCCAGGAGGAGAATGGATTACCTGGGAGAAGTAGGCAGGGGAAACAGCACATACAAAGACCCAGAAACAAGAGGACAGCTAGAACAGTCTGGATGCGTGTGCACTTGTAGAGCAAGGTGGGGGCCTGAGGGAAGCGATATGATTGCTTTTGTTTTTAGGAATCAGAACTATGGAGAAGTAATTTATGGGAGAAAACAGGCTGTTTTGAGAGGTAATTATGGGAGTTTAGGTCAACAGTAATGAGGGTGCCAACTCAGAGAGCAGTCCCACCCAGGACTGGAGAAGGGGACATTTCAAGGAAATACTGTCACTGGATGTGGATTAACTGGATGGGGCAGTGGGGAAGTCCAAGGTGATGGCCAAATTTTGAATAGTGAGTGGTTGGTGAGCCATTGTCTGACACAGGGAGAAGGGGCAGGTTGGGGTTGGGCCAGTGCTGAATTTGGCAGAGAACATGCTGTGTTGGAGGACCCATGAGACATCTAACCTGACAAAGTATACCCTGAAGACTTCAGGACAGTTTTCTGGATTGTTCCAATTCCTATCTTCTCCATCTCCTTGCCTGCCTCCATCCTTGCCTCCCCTACAAAAACCAAATCTACAAACCAAAACAGTTAAAAATGCGTTTGAAACCGTCTCTGTGTTCATATGGAGTATTGAGAATGTCTACCAGCACAGTACCCGTATGGGTAGAGTGCATTGTCTGACACATTCTATAAATGACTGTTTATACAAATGTTGTCAAACAGTAGGATGCACCCACTCCAAGTTCACCTTTATGCATATCCTGAGCGGTGGAGGCATGGGTTGGTCTGTAAACCCTGCATCTGTTCCCAGACCTAAAAGCTATTACATACTTTTAGAGTTGTGGAGCAGGAAAGTTAAAGTTACTTCCTTTGACTTTATAAAATTGCACAATTTACAGAGTACAATTCTAATTTGTATCTCACAATAATCCTCTCAGGACTGTGGGAAAGATAATAAGAATTCTGTTTCATTTATATAAAGAAACTAGGGGCCCGGTGCACAAAAATTTGTGCACTCGGGGGTCCCTCAGCCCAGCCTGTGTCCGCACAACCTGCCACCTGCCACCTGCCACCCGCACAACTCGCCCCACCCAACCCACACACATCACCTGCCACCCACTGATCAGGCTCCCCACCCCCACACCACCCGCCACCCC
>PVJC01014511.1:0-36355 GCA_004026665.1 Murina feae
ATGGACTGATATTTCTCAGGGGCAAGGGGACATGAGGGATATGGGAAGAGAATGGACAAAAATCTTACATCTATGGATGAAGACAGTGGTGGGGGGGGGAAGGGCACGGGGTGAGGGGGGAACCAGGTGGAGGGGAGCTATGGAGTTTTTAAAAAAAAGAACATCTGTAACAATCTGAACAATAAAATATTAAAAAAAAAAAAAAGGAATAAGAAAATCAGGCTGACACCATGTTATATAGGATTAATAGTTTTTTATCAAGGATTAGTTGGCTGTGTTCCATTATCCAACATGCCTGAATTCTCCCAATCCAGTGCTTTGTAAGGCAGAATGACAAAATTCAAATTGCAAATGCAGCCAGTGAATGAATAAAGAATGGAGAAGACTCAGCCTGGAGAAAATATGACTGTTGGAGTATTACGTAAAACAAGTTTCACCTTCCAAGCTGTCAGCACAAATAATCAGAACCGGTAGGAAGGGCCATGGGGAGAAGAGGAATTTAAATGAGTATGGAGTTCTCAATCTTTCAACTGGTTATAAAGGAAGTACAAGAAAACCTTTGTGAGGAAAAAAGAGAATCCTTATATATTTAAATTTATAGGACTGATGTAATTTTCATCTGAAAATTGAAATAGGAGATCGCATGAATAAATGGCAGCCTTTGGAAACCACTTGGTCAGGATATTATGGGATAGTTCTATTAGTACCTGGCCAAGTCTCTGATAGGCAATTTATTGACCCACATTTTTGCACTCATGTGAGCGCATAGACATACACACACACACACATACACACACACTATTCCCTTACTTAATAATGCATTCTATTTATTTATGCACTATTTTCCAAAGTTTTCTAAATAGTAAGTCCATGAAAATAAAACACTGGGGTAATTATGTAATGAAATATGTAGGTTACTATTGTGTGTGCTTCAGGGAAGAATATAATAATGATATGAGCAATTACATGACTAGGATTGTCTGCTATTGATTATGAATGATCAGGTTAGTGATCTTTCTATTTAATAAGCAAAGAGCAGGATCTTGAAAGATCAGTGAGTATAAGCTTTGAGGGTTTTTTTATTACACTAAAAATGTATGTTTAAAAGAAAATTTTAAAACAGAATCTTTAATTCAAGTGTCAAATATATTGATTAGCTATTAAGTGTAAGCTGCAGGTATGAACCTGCCAATTTTATATTTACAGCAGCATAAATATAATGAGTCTGAAGGGCAGAATTTGAAGCAGTTACTTATTGTACTGCATCAGCTCTGGAGAGACTCAGTTATCTTCAAAACAGCTTCAAGTAACAAGGGCAATGAAAGCTGTCATTAGAGTTCACAGGCTCTCACTAGTGGGATGCAGCATGCATTATACATTTTCTACCATCAGGGTCTAAGCACTCACACAATGAGTTTTTCCTGTTTTAGTTTTTTTATGCAACAATATTTAGGAGTCATCTTTATTTATATTGATAATGTGTCTTTCTAGTTTATGGGAAAGTTCTGGTACCAAGAATCAGAGAACTGCATTTAAAAAATGGAAGCTTTTCCACAGGACACATGATTTTGGAGGATACACTTAGGGGTGATTAGCGGCAATGACCTTCACTCTAATCTTTCTTGGTATAGATTTGGGGGTTCTCCCATCCTCACACTATGGTAACATCTCCTTTTGGTCAAAGCAGAGAGAATAGTTTTACTGACTTCGTATGTTCCACTTGAAGTCAGGTGATAAGTGTTCAGATTGGAGTGAGTTTTAGTCATATCCCCTGAACTGTCAAAATGAACTCCTTTGTCACTATTTCTTGTAGAAAATTTGAATTTCACATATATATTTTAAGTTATGCATATTTTCAGTAGAGCTCTCAGACATCTCAGAGTTTATACTTATTTGCATTTATCTTTTTAATGTCTTTCAGTAAAATTTTGTGAATTTTCACCAAAATTTTTGAATTTTGAATACATTTGAATAGGTTTACTGTCTAGGTAACTATAGTTTCTATTTCTTTTTTTGGGTGGATTTTCCATTTTTATTTTGTTTTTATATAGTTATTATTATTGAAAGTTTCTAAAATCTTAAAATGTAGCTGTAGTCTTATAAACCTGATCAATTTAATTTAACCAATTCTCTTGAGTTTTTAATGTTTACAATCATGTCTTCTAGATTATCTATATACTAAAGGCCCAGTGCATGAAATTCATGCATGGGGCAGATGCATCTCCTCAGCCCAGCCTGCACCATCTCCAATCCAGGAGTCCTTGGGGGATGTCTGACTGCTGGTTTAGGCCCAATTTGGCCTGAAACAGCCATCGGGCAGGCATCCCTGTCACAATCCTGGACTGCTGGCTCCTAATTATTCATCTGCCTGCCTGGTCACCCCTAACTGCCCCCCTAGCCAGCGTGATTGCCCCTCACTGCCTCTGCATGCCAGCCTAATTTTCCCCAACTGCCCCTTCCCTGCTGGCCTGGTCATCCCTAACTGCTCCCCCACTGGCCTAGTTGACTCTTACTGCCCTCCCTGCCAGCCTGGTCTCCCCACACAGCCTGCTGTTTAGTCATTTGGCCATTCCTCACTAATCCCCCTGCCGGCCTGATTGTAGGCAGCCATATTGTGAGGGAGTGAGGGTAATTTTGCATATTTCCTCTTTATTATACATGATAGTTTAATATGCAATTGTATCCTTGGGAGTTTCACCAGGAGACCTGGAGTTTTCTCATTATGATGTGCACGCACTGACCACTAGGGAGCAGCATGGAATGAAGGAAAGGCCCGGCCAGCAGTCAGGGAAGGGTCGCCTGATTGGCAGCCAGCAGCCAAGAAAGAGAGGCCCTGGATGTCAGCTGAAAGCTTGAAGAAAAGTCCTGACCGGCAGCCAGAGGGCCCCAATCAGCCCTGATCACCTGTCAAGCCTAAGGACCTTACCAAGGCATGAATTTTGTGCACCAGGTCTCTAGTCTATTTTAATGCTCTATGGTAGTGATTTTAACAAATATGCTTGCTTTTTTTCACCTCTAAGTGTAATAAAATGCACAAAGTTTCACTATTAAAATTTATTTTAATCTAATACCATTTGTTAGGTTAATAACTATCATGTCTAAACCCAGTCTGATAATGTTTTAGTTTTGTAAAATATATTTAATAAATATTTTCATTTTATAAAATACATTTTGCATATATTAAGATGATCACTTTAAAAATTTTATATATTAATGGCATACATTATATTATTTAATATTCTAGAATGAAATAATCTTGTACTTCTAGAATATGATTACTTGGTGAAGATATATTTTTAAAAGTACTGCTAAATTAAATACAGTTATGTTTTTAGTTGGAACTTTTATTCTTTTTGATTTTGGAATCTTTGTGAAATAAGTTAGGGATCTTATTACATTTATTTTATTTTCAAGATGAAAATGGATAAAATTGATGAAGAGTTTGCATAAGGTTGTAGTTGCTATTTCATGAAATTTAGAAAGCATATGCCTGAAATGTTGTGCCTTTAATGTCTATATTTTCTGGAGAGGGTTATTTACAAGGGAGTGTTTTACTATGTATTGGACTAGTAAGCTGCATGTGTGTGTGTCTGTGTGTGTTTACAGAAACTTTACTGTAGTATATAAACTTTACTATTCGTTTGTTCATTTAACTTAGACTTCAGATGCAAACATGATTTAGAATAAATATGTCCCTCATTGGATTTTAGTCTTTTTTCTCCTCAGGATACAAAATTCTCTTTTTATTTTTACCATTTTTTCCCTTCTTTGTCTATTTTACTGCATTTTTTAAAAAATAATACTTCATTTTTTTGTGGTTTCTGAAAAATATTTTACTTACATTCTTTTTTTTATTTCATATATTTCATGTATTGATCATATTTTTTCTTCATTTTACTTGAATTTACTGTAACTTTTTCTTATTCTGCAAGGTAAGTGTCAGCTTATTTTTTTTCAATATATCTTATCCTATACAAAAAAACATTTAAGGCTATCATTTTTACTTAAGCACAGCTAAAGTTCTATTTGACCACATTTTTAAAAAAATCTTTATTGCTGAAACTATTACAGATGTCGCCCCCACCCAGTTGCCTCTCTCCACCCAGTCCCCCCTCCACCCTAGGCCTTCACCACCCTATTTATTATCTATGTCCATAGGTAATGCATATATGCATACAAGATCTTTCCACCCCCCCTTCCCACTTCCCTCTGAGATTTGTCAGTCTGTTCCATGTTTCCACACCTCTGGTTCTATTTTATTTATCAGTTTATTTTGTTCATTAGATTCCTTATTCATTTATTTTGATTTTTAGATTCAATTATTGATAGATATATATTTATTGCCATTTTATTGTTCATATTTTTTATCTCTTTTCCTTCTCCTCCTCCTCCTTCTTCTTTTTCTTATTCAGTACCCTTCAACATTTCATATAATACTGGTTTGGTGGTGATAAACTCCTTTAGCTTTTTCTTGTCTGTGAAGTTCTTTATCTGACCTTCAATACTAAATGATAGCTTTTCTGGGTAGAGTAATCTTGGTTGTAGGTCCTTGCTATTCATCACTTTGAATATTTCTTGCCACTCGCTTCTGGCCTGCATGGTTTCTATTGAGAAATCAGCTGACAGTTGTATGAGTGCTACCTTGTAGGTAATTAACTGCCTTTCTCTTGCTGCTTTTATGATTCTCTCTTTGTCTTTTGCCCTTGGCATTTTAATTATGATTTGTTTTGGTGTGGGACTCTGAGTTCCTCTTGTTTGGGACTCTTGAGGCTTCCTGAACTTTCATGTCTACTTCTTTCACCAGGCAGAGGAAGTTTTCTGTCATTATTTTTTAAATAAGTTTTAGATTTTTTGCTCTCTTTCTTCTAATTCTGGCACCCCTACGATGCAAACATTGGTATGCTTGAATTTGTGCCAAAGGCTCCTTACACTATCTTCATATTTTTGGATTCTTTTTTCTTTTTGCTGTTCTGATTGTTTTATGATTCCTTATATTCTAAATTGCTGATTTGATGGAAATTACAACTTCTCAATGCACTGTGCCAGTGGGAAAAAGCATGCAAACTCACCTTGGTTAAAACCTGGTTCACAGTACCAAGCCAGCATGGCTCAGTGATGGTAGAGCATCAACCTGTGACCTAGGCAGTCACAGTTCAATTCTGGTCAAGGTACATGCCTGGGTTTTGGACTCAATCTCCAATAGGGGGCATGTAGGAGGCAGCTTATTAATAATTCTCTCTTATCATTAATGTTTCTGTCTCTCCCTCTCCCTTCCTCTCTGAAATCAATAAAAATATATTTTTTTTAAAAAAAGAGATATATGTACCAATCTTTGTAAAACTTTATGTAATAATAAAAAAAATTTAATAAAAAAAAATAGTTCATGGTTAGTACTGACAGGTGCTGGCCATGCCTGCTCCTCCCTGTAACTCATGCCACAGCAATGCCAAATCAAAAGAAATAAAATTCAATAAAGGCTATATACTGAATTGAATGGGAGCCTAACTTTTCTTGACATACTCTCCAATTCGACTTTATTTTTATTATTTATTTATTTTTTAATTTTTTTATTAATTATTACATATGTGTCCTTATCTCCACATTACCCCCATCCCCCCAACTCATGCCCTCACCCCCTGTTCTCAGTGTCCATTAGTTAGGCCTATATGCTAGCATATAAGTCCTTTGGTTGATCTCTCCCCCTTACCCCCACCCTCCCCTACCTTCCCTCTGAGATTTGATGGTCTGATTTATGCTAAAATGAAACTAGACCACCAACTTACACCATACACAAAAATAAACTCAAAATGAATAAAGGACTAAAATGTAAGACAGGAAACCATAAAAATACTAGAGGAATCCACAGGCAGCAAAATCTCAGACATATGCCAAAGCAATTTCTTCACTGATACTGCTCCTAGGGAAATGGAAAATAAAGAGAAAATAAACAAATGTGACTACATCAAAATAAAAAGCTTCTGCACAGCAAAGGAAACGATCAACAAAACATCAAGAAAGCCCATTGCATGGGAGAACGTATTTGCAAATGTTATCACCGATAAGGGTTTAATCTCCAACATTTATAGGGAAGTCAAACAACTGAACAAAAGGAAGATTAACAACCCAATCAAAAAATGGGCAACGGACCTAAATAGACACTTTTCAAAAGAAGACATACAGAAGGCCAAAAGACATATGAAAGCATGTTCAAAGTCACTAATTATATGAAAGATGCAAATCAAAACATCAATGCGGTATCATCTCACATCTGTCAAAATGGCTATCATCAACAAATCAACAGACAAGTGCTGGTGAGGATGTGGAGAAAAAGGAACCCTCATACACTGCTGGTGGGAATGCAGCCTGGTGCAGCCACTGTGGAGCACAGTATGGAGTTTCCTCAAAAAACTAAAAATGGAACTCCCATTTGACCCAGTGATCCCACTTCTAGGAATATATCCTAAGAAGCTAGAAACACCAATCAGAAAGGGCATATGCACCCCTATGTTTATAGCAGCACAATTTACCATAGCTAAGATCTGGAAACAGTTTAAATGTCTATCAGCGGATGAGTGGATTAGAAAACTGTGGTACATCTACACAATGGAATACTATGCTGCAGTAAAAAATAAGGAATTCTTACCATTTGCAATAGCATGGATAGAACTGGAGAGCATTATGCTAAGTGAAATAAGCCAGTCAGAGAAAGATAAATATCATATGATCTCACTCATTTGTGTAATATAGAGAACAACATAGACTGATGGACAGGAACAGATCCAGAGACAGAGAAGCAGTGATTGGTCTGTTGGTCCCTGGAGGGAGGGTGGGGGAGAGTGGAGGTGGGGGGGGGAGAGATCAACCAAAGGACTTGTATGCATACATATAAGCCAAGCCAATGGACTCAGACAACAGGGGGATGAGAGCATAGTTGGGGGGTAAGTTGGGGTTTATTGGGAGATGAGGACACATTTGTAATATCTTGACCAATAAAGAAAAAAATGTTAAAAAAAAATGGGCAATAGACCTAAATAGATACTTTTCGAAAGAAGACAGAAGAAAGCCCAAAAGACATATGAAAACATGTTCAAAGTCACTAATCAATTGAGAGATGCAAATCAAAACAACAGTGAGGTACCACCTCACACTTGTCAGAATGGCTTTCATCAATAAATCAACAAACGACAAGTGCTGGCAAGGATGCAGAGAAAAAGGAACCCTTCTGCATTGCTGGTGGGAATGCAGACTTGTGCAGCCACTGTGGAGAACAGTATGGAATTTCCTCCAAAAAACTAAAAATGGAATTCCCATTTGAGCCAGTGATCCCACTTCTAGGAATATATTCTAAGAAACTAGAAACACCAATTAGAAAGGATATATGAACCCCTATGTTAATAGCAGACAATTCACCATAGCTGAGATTTAGAAACAGCCTTAGTGCCCATCAGCAGGTGAGTGGACTAAAAAATCTGTTGTACATCTACACAATGGAATACTACCCGGTGGTAAAAAAAGGAGTTCTTACCATTTGCAACGGCATGGATGGAACTGGAGAGCATCATGCTAAGTGAAATAAGCCAGTCAGAGAAAGATAAATATCACATGATCTCACTCATTTATGGAATAAAATGAACAACATAAACTGATGAACAAAAACAGATCCAGAGACAGAGAAGTATTTGACCACATTTTATATATATTGCTTTTGCTGTTATTTGATTCTAAGTGTTTTGTGATTTTCATTAGGACACTATTCTTTGACCTACGCATGATGAAAAAAATGATTTTGGTGGTGTGTGCTTCTCAATATTTGGGACGTTGAAATATTTTATATATTAATTACCAAAGAAGTTATACATGCACTAGATAATTTTTTAAGTACAACAAGAGCTACTGTAAGTATTTGTCCTCTTCTTTCTGCCCAGCTATCCCCAAACACTTCCTGGATGCATTCACCATTCTTGGGTGTTATTCTAGTTATTTCTCTGCATTTCAAGCATTATATAAGTAGTAGGGGCCTGGTGCACAAAAATCTGTGCACTCGGGGGGGTCCCTCAGTCCTCGGGGGATGTCCACCTGCTGGCATGCCTGGTCAGCCTGGGTGAAGGGCTGATGGCTATTTGCAGGCTGGCCAAGCCCCACAGTGGGAACCCTCACACCATGGGAGTGTGGCCAGCCTGGGCGAGGGTCTGAGGTCCGTTTTCAGGCTGCCCACTGCTCCCATTGATCCAGTGTCCCAACGAGGCTGGCTGGAATTAGGTTTCTGGGGTTTATTTATCTTCTATAATTGAAACTTTGTTGCCTTGAGCAGAGGCCTAAACAGGCAAGGAAGCCTCCTGTTTGCTTTAACTCCATGGCTTCTATAATTGAAACTTTGTTGCCTTGAGCAGCCTAGGCAGGCAGTTTCCTCCATCGCTGGTGAAATGGAAGCCTCCTGTTTGCTCTAGCTCCATGGCTGCCATCTTGGCTGGGTTAATTTGCATACGGCATTCTGATGGCTGTGGGCATGGCTTGGTTCATGAGCCTGGCTTATGTGTAATGAAGTGAGGGTCAATTTGCATATTGCTCTTTTATTAGATTAGATTCTACTTTTCTACTCAAATAGAGACATGCTACGTGATTTGATTTTTATTTTAGCTCTACACATTCAGTATAAAAGTGTATGGTATTTTGTTGTATAAATGCCACATAATTTATTTAACTTGTCCAATTTTGGCAGACATATAGGTAGTTTAACTTTAATACACAATGGCATAATGAATGTCCTTATGCATGTATTACTTTACAAATATGTAGGTAAAATGCCCAGAAAAAAAAAAAAGGAATGGCTGAGCCACTGAGTATGTGCATTGTATTTTAATAATTATTGTCAAATTACCTTCCATAAGGGTTATACAATGTATATTCCCATCAGCAATGTATATTTATATATATGCTGTGATCTTTTTGGTGGTGTTTTCTTTTTTATGTTGAGTTTCAAAAGTATTTATATATTGAGAAAATTTTCCTGCTGTATGAATTGTAAATTAATAATTTTTTTCCAAATAACATTATTCTTTGACATTATGAAATTTTCTTCAAAAACCCTTAAAATGTGTATGCATTAAAAAGCATTACTACTTTATTTGTTGTATTTTTTGTTGTTGTTTTGTACTTAGAAATGTAATGCCCGCCATATCATTTTAAAACAAAACCTCCTTCTCATGCTTATTTTTTTCGTACTTTCCCATTTTTTACCAGTTGTTTCAAACATTGATCCCTCTGGATTTATTTTAAAGGGTAATGTGAAGTAAAATTTCAAATGATTATTGTTTTTCATATCATTACTCAGTTTTTCCAATTGTTAAAAAATGTATCTTTTTCCTTGGTTTAGAAATTTATCTTTAATTTTTTCTGAATACAGGTGTATTCCCTTCTCCTCAAATCTTTAAACCTTCTACTTTTTGGGTAACTCTGTCTTTGCTTTCATAATCTTAAGTCTTTCAAAAACAGTATCTCTTGACTTTCCTTTTCAAGACAAGAAAAAATCTGGCCTCTAGACATAAATCCCTGCTTATCTCCCCTGTTATGAGCAAAATACTTTTCATTCTTTCCTTACCAACCTAAAGAAAAACAGCTATGATTGATTGCTTTATCAAATTCTTTTATGAAAGATGGAATAGATAGAGCAATAAATACAAGTGGAATAACTGTATCTAAAAGCACCTACTCCTCATAAAATTTTTTATCTTATAAATTATTGTTGTAAAGGAAGATTGCTTAAATTGTATAATGATATTTTAATCAAATATAATTGTGTAACCCTCTTCCAACCTTCTTTCTCTAATGAAGTCAGGCTATATATATTTTTTAACTTATGAATCACTGTTCAAGATTTAGGGGTCTGTGGAGAAGATTCTGTGGACTTTACACATATGACTGGGTGCTTAGTCACAGTTTTACATCATTCAGAGCTGCTGAAGCTGCACCTGGTTTATTTATTGGAGTTTTTATTTTTAATAAAATGTTATTTGAAAGAAGTTTCTGTTGTTAAAAAAATTTTTAAGAGAGTAAAGTGCACTATATTTTTTTCTTGGATAAAGACTACAATTTGTATACATTTTAAAAATATTTAAAATAAGCATCAGAATAGACTTTAATCCATTTAGAAGCCATCTCTAAGTATTCTGTAGTTCATTATATGATCTTTCCTCCATAATCTCATAATACCCCCTGTAAACCTCTTTAGTAGTTAGAGTTCTCCAGAGACTTGGAACTAACAGGATAGTGTATATATTTATTCTTAGTAATTGGCTCTTGTCATTATGGAGGTGGATATACCCTGAGCCCTGCAGTCTGCAAACCTGAGACTCAGGAGAGCTGACTGTGCAAGTCCAGTGAGAAGGCTGGCCGTCTTGAGACCCAGAAAAGCTAATGTTTTAGCTCAAGTTCAAAGGCAGGAAAAAACTGATATCCCAGTTTGAAGGCGCTCAGACAGAAGGAGTTCCCTTTTATTCAAAAGAAGGGCAGCTTTTGTTCCAGTCAGATTTTCAACTGACTGGATGAGGCCCACTCATAGTAGAGAGCACAATCTGTCTTACTCACTCTATAGACATAAATATTACTTTCATACAAAACACCCTCTCAGAGTAATATTCGACCAAATATCTGGAGACACTACACAGTCCAGTTAATACATAAAATTCACCATAATAACCTCCATCAATGTACTGGACATATATATTTTACATCTACAACTCCATAAAGGTGGAGACCAACTCTCTCAGCCTATATATTTTGAGTAGCAAGCACTCTGCTTAATCTGTAATAGCTTCAAAGAATCCTGAATAAACTAATAAATTAACATTAATAAAACAGTATATGTTGAATTAAGGATAATAAACATTTGTGCAAGAATTTAAATTTCCTTTTAATAGAAAATGTGAATGACTTCTCTTAGTTGCAGATATATTAGACTATGTTTTTAATTAATTGAACATTGTTTTTTAGAATAAAAAATTGGCTTACTTCCATATGAAAGCTGGTCCTTGAATCCCTAAAATAATGAGTTAATAACTCAACTGATATAGTGTTGTTTAGACATATCTATAAAATGTCTCTAATAAAATATATGTATATATATTCAAATAGAACATTAAAATTTTATTGCTTCAAATGTAAAAAATCTGAATTTCATGATATTATTAGTGACTTTAAATAATATATGCAAATTTGTCTTTTAGTAACTTTCACAATTAATTTTTGTGAGTCCTTTTGCTTTTCCTTTTTTCCCCCAAACAGGCTCCACTAAGTAAAATGACACATAATTAAAGAGCATACTTCCTTTTAATGCCTGTCTTGGAAATCCTTGGATCTCAAAAAAATAGGTGTAGAATTAGGGAGACCCTTAGATAATTTGCCTACTGCTGAACCTTGTGTCAATCTTCCGTTCTTTCTGTGTTATAAGACTTAAGACCAGTGATGTTAGAAACTCAAAATGTGAAAGGTAATGTCTAGGTACAATCTTCAAGTTTTCCCCTAAAGCACTGAGAAGCAATGCAAAGCTGACTAACATGGATTCTTAAATTGTTTAAATGTATGTAGCCTAGTCTGCATTGGATGATTTAATTTAACACAAGGCTACCTTCTTCACTATAAACTTTTGTTTTTGTTTTGGGAAATCAGTTTGCTCTTACCGTTTCTTCTGTGAATAATAAAACTGTCTTTGGAGCCTTGATTCATAAGCAAATTCTCCTTAGAAAAACATTGCTTGAATTTGAAACATTTGTAAAACCATTGCTCTTCGGGACTACTAGCTTCTCACCTCTTCAGTCTCATAATTACCCTAAGGTCATAAATGTACCTAATCATTGCCTAGACAGGCCATTTAGTGGCTCCCTTAATTCTCAAAATTTATGCTTGTTTTATTGTAGATAAAAATCTCTAAGGTTGGGGTCTTCCTATATTGTTAATTCAACTCACAGCTGCTCATCATCTGATTTCCCAGCACCTGCTCTCAAAGTGCTTTTGCTATGGGAGACTTATGCCTGAGCTCAGCTTCCTAAGCCTAAGTGTCCACATCTGAGTGTTGACATAATGTTATGTCCTTTTTATCCAGTTTTTTTAATAAGAAGAGGAAGCTACCAACATAATATGATGGCACCACAAACTGTAATAAGTTTATATTGGCACTTCCTAAAAAGAGGCTTTTAAATTACTTGCAGTGTAGGTGAAACTAACAAGTTCAAGAAAACAGTTTTAGCAATATCTTTAATAATATTTATTTTAAAGTGAAAATAGGGGCAAATGAGAATAGCTTGCAGAAAAATACTATCATATATATTGACCTAAAATTCTGTATTAATTAAAATGTTTTGAAACTTTGTTCACTATTCTATCTCCAAATTACAAAAAAAACAAAAAATAAAATAAAACAAAACAACAACAAAAACCTGTAAGAAAACTAAGATTAGTAGACATGTAATAGAAGAAGAAAACTAAGTCTATCTTCTAAGATATAGTCTTAGGAGATTCTCTAAGTAAGGCAATTGTGTAAATACTAGAGGCCTGGTGCATGAAATTTGTGCAGGGGTAGAGTCCTTAGGCCTGACAAGTGATCAGAGCAAGTCGGGCTGCTTCCCAATTGCTGACTGCTGGCTGGAGCCTTCCTTCATTCCACACCACCCCCTGGTGGTCAGCGCACATCATACCAAGCAATCAACTCCTGGTCTCCTGGTCGAACTCCCAAGGGGACACTTTGCATATTAGCCTTTCATATATATATAGATATCTACAGAGATTTTAGAGCCTCTGAGATGTGATTTTTGTGTGTGCTATTTATTTATGTATATATTTTTAGGTATAAACTTTTTTCTTTTTAAAGTTTATTTTTCATTTTTCAATTATAGTTGCCATTAAATAATTTATTAGTTTCAGGTGTACAGCACAGGGTTAGACATTTATATAATTTACAAAGTGATGCCCTCATCAGTCTGGTACCCACCTTGCATTATGTAATAATTATGTAATAATTAATTCTTAGTTACTACATTATTGACTGTATTCCATATGCTGTACTTCACATGGGACAGGTGATTTTAAGTTGAATACTTCAAGTGTGGAGCTGGTTGGAATTAGGCAAAGTTTATAGTACAATAGTGTTGATTTTGCAGGCACAAAAGGAATATCTTGAAGCAAATCTAAATGAGTAAACTTAGTCTGGTAAGTAAACAGTTTATCTGCTTTATGTCTTAAGTTCCAAGAGCAAGTAATTACTGGAGCAAAACATAAGATATTTTTGCTTGATCTTCACATAAGAAAGCATAGGAGAGTATGCCACTATTGTTTAACTATGAGTCAGGAATTATGCTGGTTTAAATTCTTGGTGTTCAGTTGATCTAAAATAGTATCCTGCATGTTTTTAGAGAGAAATATAAAACTATTTGAGGTAATTTTTCTCAGCAACCTACTAGCATACACATCCATACCCAATTACATATTTGTAGAGGCAAGAAACTACCATAGTCAATATTTACTATAGCACTCCTGTTTTGAGAGGAACCATGAATGGGCTCTGGTAATGCATTGGAGCTTGGCTTTCTGAGTATTTTCTGAAGTGTGTTGTTTGAATAATTGTGTGACTCCAACAGATGCATCATGTTTATTCTAACAGGCATTCTGGAAAAAAAAAATTCAGTTTCTCTTTACTTTTAATAAGGTGAAGAGATCCTTATGTGTATCCTGATATTTGAATGTTTTTACAGTCCATCCCTAATGGGTATTTGAACAACATGTCTAGATCTATCCTGAAGTCAGGTTATTGAAACCCTGAAAATAATTGTCTTGTAAAGGTTTTCCATTATGTCTTAGCCAAAAAATCCTTAGAGAAAGACTCAGGAAAATTGTATGCCTTTGCTTTTTGCTCAATATTTAACTTCAGGAACATTTTTCTTATTGGCATATTCTTGAAAAGGAAACACCATACTTGACATAAAATAATAATTCCTTCTGTGTATAAGGGTCTTTGAATACCACAGAAAAAAATTCATATGCCAAATCTCATTTTGCTGATGCAAGAAACTCTTATGGTAGATGGGGGGAAATTTTTCAACAGTGAGGTGCAGACATGTCCAAGGTCATTCCTCTAGGAAGTGAGCAAATTTTAAGTGGAAAACAATCCTCTGACAATTTGTTTAGTGCTCTTTCAATCACACTGTACTGCTTCGAATATATGAGTGTGACTGAAAGACCTAGGCATGATGAGGACAACATCTTTCTTTATAAAGGTAATTATCTTTATACCAGGGATGCATTCTGAGACAATGTGGACCAGTTTGGATTTGAACAAACAGAGTTAAATTTATTACTAGTCATCCAACCCTCTTCAGTCACATCTCTGTGGGATGGGTGGGTAGGAAAGAGATTTGACCAACGACCCTATTGTGCTGTGCATTTAAATGTGGTTCTTCTCCAGGAGAGATGAAGAAGAATAACTTCATCTAAGAATATTCAAGATAAAAAATTAATTTAGTTTTTAAAATTTCAATGTAGCACAACTATCCTGTATAATAAAAGGCTAATATGCAAATCAAGCGAATGAGGAAACAACTGGTTGCTGTGACACACACTGATCACCAGGGGGCAGACACTCAATGCAGGAGCTGCTTCCTGGTGGTCAGTGCACTCCCACAGGAGGAATGCTGCTCAGCCAGAAGCACTTAGCCAGGCTCAAGGCTGGCAAGTGCAGCAGTGGTGGCAGGAGCCTCTCCCGCCTCCACAGCAGCTCTAAGGATGTCCGGCTGCCAGCTTAGGCCCATGGGGAGCAGGCCTAAGCCCTCAGTCAGACATCCCCTGAGGGCTCCCTGACTGCGAGAGGGCTCAGGTAGGGCTGAGGGGACCCTCTCTTCCCAAGTGCACAAATTTCATGCACCGGGCCTCTAGTGCTTTTATAAAACCCAATAAAATAGTTAGAATTAAAAGAAGGGGAAAAGCACACAAACCCACAGTTTTTAATTAGAGCATTAGCAATACATATTATCAAAGATATTTAAAGCTTTCAAACTTTTATTCACACTTTCTATATGTCTCGTCATGGATCTAACAGAATAGCACTGGTCCAGGCCACATCTTGAGAAGAATTGCTTTAAATATGACCTAGTAGTGCAAATGCTGATGCATTTGAAGATGCTAAGTTCTTTACACAGCTCAGAATTCCACGGGGGAGAGGAAGAATCCTCCCTTGTTGAACCATGACTATTAGCCGGTGAGTCTCCTTAACAAAGACACTCATCTTTCTCTTTGCATTTTATTCCTGCCTCTTTGCATTTTATTCCTGTCTCTTTTTTATTTTCAGTTTATATTGTGCAACGATATAAGACCAACAACTTGCCTGTAGGAAATCAATAAATATATTCTGACTGAATGAATTTACCTAACTTCATAAATATAATAATGTAATACAAAACAAACTATCATCTAAATCGAATTACTGATAATAAAGTAAAGCCAGCTTATCTTTAAATTGTATAAGGCTCAAAATCCTGCTAGAGATAGAATTATCAGTTAGTACTGTGGTTATTATGTGTTGAATCATGTCCCCCGTAAAGATATGTTGATTCCTAATCATAGACCTATAGATATGACCTTATTTGGAAATAGAGTCTTTGTAGATATAATTAGTTAAGTTGAGGTCATTAAAGTGGACCCTAATATAGGATGTCTGAAATTCTTTCTGGAAGAGAAGAGACATGTAAGAAGGAGGCCATATGAAGACATAGTGATTAGAGTCATGTAGCTACCAGCAATAACAAAACAAAACAAGTAAACAAACCAACAAGCAAAAACAGCACCTACCCTAAGCTGCGAGAGACATGGCAGGGTCTTATGAAGAGGGTTTTGAGGGACCATGGCCCTGCCAGTGCTTTGATTTTGCACTCCTGGCTTCCAGAATTGAGGTAAGTTTGTTGTACTTCACTATAATCGGCTAGGAAAACAATAGATCAGAGAAATCTAAAATGATTAGAACAGTGCATTTTAAGTAGAACTTCTCCAATGCCTAGAAAACAGACAGAAAAATCTTAGAAATTTAGTCCTTGGCCTGAAGTTTTGGACCAGGGCTCACTAATTCTGTGTTTACAAAGAAGATGCATACACCTTATCATGCAAATGTCCAGTTTTAAAAGGCAGACAAACTGCCTTAGAGCCAGCAAAGAAAATACCAAGTAGAGGATGGCTGTGCTCCCAGTGCCTGGCACGCTAGATGAATTTATCTAACTTCGTAAATATAATGATATTTCCATAGGCATGAAGGAGAGGCATAATCTCCAGTATTAACACTATAACTGTGCCAGCATGTCTTGTGCTATTTTGAACTTCTTTTTTTCCTGCCCATCTCTATTTTCTGGAAGAATGGTAGCATATTTGTAAAGAACCATCTCATTATCAACCTTTTTACTTTAACTGAAATTTCTCTCTAATAATTGCTTGTTCATGGTGTCCTTTAAAAATTAAGAAAAGATTATTTTACAAGATTGTAATTAAAATGCCTATAAAAATAACACAAAATATGAAACTGGATTAAAAGAGCATATAATTTCTTGAAATTTGAAGACATAGATCAATCCTGTGTTGATTCAAACAGTTTACAAACTTGTTAGGCGTGTTTAGCAGTAATAAATTAAATGCAGAATGATGCACTTAAAATCCATGGACTCAAGTATCTGATCACTAGTATGTGTCCATAAAGTACAACATACCACTTACACAACTTAGAAAATCAAATATGTAAAGCTGGTACTACATTAAATATTAATTCTCAATTCTAGATTTATTTAACCATAACTTATTAAAAGATCTTCAGTTCAAAGAGAAAAAACTTGGAAAAAATATAAAGAAATGACAGATAGATGAGTAGATTAAATATAAGGTAATACAACAAAAGCACTCTATTAAAATATCAACTCCCCTTATAACTGAAAACGAGATATTAGAATTGAACTTGAGTATAATTTTTAAATGCCATTATGCCTGTAAAAGGGAAAGCAGTTATCTGCAATATTTTAGAAATAGGTCAGTAGGAAGGAGTGTCCAGAAACCATGCATGCCTTTGCAAAGGTGTCTTCCGCCTTGGCTGCCCGCTGACCCTCTGTGGCGACAGGTAAGGAGAAGAATTGCAGCGGCTGTAAGCAGTCAGGATTATGATCAGGAAGGTGCCATCAACATTCCACTGGCGCAGAAGACTCAGCACTTCCAGGAAAATATTTCTAGTCTGCAAAGTCAAGTGAATGAAAACAAAGTGAATGGTAAATATGGACACTCTTTTGGAGTAAAACTGAAAAGTGAAACATAAGGTTCTTTAATCATGTGATTTTCACCTCTCCTTAGAAAGCATTGTAATTAGAAAAGTCAATCACTCCAGCATATTCTGAATATGAGAAAATAGTCAAGCGAATGAAAACATGGTATCTGAAAGCAAATAAAATATGAGAGACACTAACTTATTTAATATTTGCCATGGGGCAGGTGGTTCTCTATGTGTGCTACATATACTATTATTAAATCATTTAATTTTCAAAATACCTCATAAGTTGGCACCCTTTCAGAAATGAAGAAACTAAGGCACGGAGGAGTTCATTTGCTTGTCAAGATGACACAGCTGGTAGGAGTTGGAAGTTGGGTACAGATCTGGGCTGCCTTTCTCAAGGTCAGCGGCTACTCCTTGTCATTAAATAATATTGACACTCTAGTACTTGCACGGTTTTAGGTTGTAGCCTTTCCACAGCTGTTGTATGTTTATAGCAAACATTTCAATTTGCTTCTCAATCTGTTTTGTTTTTAAATAAAGTGGTTCAATTTGTTTCTTAACCAATTCTATTTTTGTATAAAGTGTTTCAATTTGCTACTCACAGAGATGTTTTAAAGATTTCATTGTAATTTCACTTAAACATAGAAGGCTAGAAATGCATGTCTTTATATGAATACCAAACAAATTGAGAAGTAGGTAAACATATTAACAGTTGTAATAATAAGGTCCTTAATCCCTTTATGCTTTATGAACTTTTTTTTCTTTTCCTATTTCAAAGCAGAAAAACAGGGCATCTCCAGTTAACCACACACACACACACACACACACACACACACACACACACACATGTTTTAGGGGTTCCAGTTAACAACATATTGTGTGTGTTCAATGCAGTGATACTATTTTCCATGACTCATGCACTAGCTTCAAAATCAGCTCCAGGGAACTGCAAAGATGTTCTGGTCAAGACAAACATGCTGAAGTAAGTCTATAGCTTCCTAGTGTGACAATGCTTATTTCAAAAACAAATAGAGATTTATGCTTGTTCAGATACTAGATATATTACTTAGAGTACAGCCTAAGTGCTCTTTTCATTCATTAACTTCTATCTATCAATCAATTTATTTTTGAAAGCCAAAGGTAAGTACTACACATGTAGAAATATTGATTTTAGAAGCAGTTGCTATTACCAGACACTCCAGCTAAATTTCATTGATTAAATAAAGGCAGATGTGAAATACAATGTAAGCTCCAAGGTCACAGTGTAAAGTATATCTTTTACATGATGATACTCCAAGAAGCTTGCATATTGACCTCATTGAAATTGATTAGTAAATAATCATACAAACATGGGATATTTAGAAGTTGATTCAAAATAATAATGGTGTATGTAAAATGAATTAAGTTTTGAAATTAATGTCCATAAAGTTAACTCATCATCATTCATATTAGAGTGAAATATAACTTTGAGATTCTAACTTTGCTTGGTTGGTGAAGTTCAATAAAGGGTACCCCTCAAAATGTATAAACACTCTAGCAGCTTATTCTGTTTTTAAAAATGAAATGTATTTTAATAAGCGCTGCATTTATAGTTATTCAAAATGTGTATACATTTTAGGGGACGCTGTATAGTGGGTTGATCACATACAATCACCAGTATTTTTACTGATCAGCCACTAGGAGTATTATTGCTTCTGCATTGGTCTTGTTCTAGGCTTTTGCTAAGCAGAACTTGCAAATGTTTTAAAGAAGTATGAGTATTTTTGCATTAATATTTCTAGTTCCAAATTAAAGGTGTAGACTTTTTTATTTAAATACTTTGAATTTATATTTGTATCACTTTCTTCCACTGCAAATTTTGAGAACATAATTACTTTCACTATCCTCTGTCTTTCTATATGTCATCTCATAATTGTGAGATAAAATACTATTAATGAAAGAGCATAAGGTTTTTTTTTTGCATTCATTGTTGTTTTGGGGACATATCTCACCATATATGTAGTTAAATTACCGTGTTTTGAAATTATTTGATTTGATTAGGCCACTAGTGCAAGATAAAATTAGATTGAATTATTTTATTTTGCTTTTGATACTTAAGGAAGCTTGTTTTATAATTATGAAAATTTATTGTAAAACATGTGCCTGTTTCTAAAGATAAAAATACAAGTATATCATATTCAGAAAAGTAACTCTTTCATTCCAGCTCCCTATTCTCCTCTTGAGTAACAATTTTTATTGATTATTAATTTTTCTTACTGGGTGGTGGGGTGAGGAATGAGGACAAAGATTATGTATCCTTTCATGTTTGTTTTATTGTTTTGTCATGGAGACCATATGAATACAGACAGCGATTGGAGTCAGGTATGACCTCACACCTGTCAGAATGGCTATCATCAACAAATCAACAAATCCTAAGTGTGGTGAGGATGTGGATAAAAGGGAACACTAACATACTGTTAGTGGGAATGCAGACTGGTGCAGCTACAATGGAAAGCAGTATGGAGTTTCCTCAAAAAGCTAAAAGTGGAACTCCTATCTTGCCCAGTGATCCCACTTCTAGGCATATATCCTCAGAAACCAGAAACACCAATCAGAAAGAATATGTGCACCTCTATGTTCATAGCAGAGCAATTTACAATAGCTAAGATTTGGAAACAACCCAAGTGACCATCAGCAGATGAGAGGATAAAAAAGCTCTAGCAGCTTATTCTATTCTACTTTTTAAAATGAAATGTATTTTAATAAACACTGCATTTATAGTTATTCAAAATGTGTATTTTACACATTTATATATGTTTTAGGGGTTCCAGTTAACAACATATTATGTGTGTTCAATGCAGTGATACTATTTTCCATGACTCATGGAAATAGGAGTGCACATATTCTTTCTGATTGATGTTTCTGGTTTCTGAGGATATATGCCTAGAAGTGGGATCACTGGGTAAGACAGGAGTTCCACTTTTAAATTTTTGAGGAAATTCCCTACTGCTTTCCATAGTAACTGCACCAGTCTGCATTCCCACCAATAGTATGCTAGTGTTCCCTTTTCTCCACATCCTTGCCACACTTAGAATTTGTTGATTTGTTGATGATAGCCATTCTGACAGGTGTGAGGTCATGAGCCATGGAAAATAGTGTCACTTAATTTATTTTACACAATGGGATACTATGCAGCTGTAAAAAGCAATGGGATACTATGTAGCTGTAAAAAGCAAAGAACTCTTATCATTTGCAAAAGCATGGATGAACCTGGAGAGTATTATGCAAGGCAAAAAGTCAGAGAAAAGTGTCACATGATCTCACTCATATGTGGAACCTAATCAACAAAATAAACTATGAGCAAAAGAGATCCAGAGACAGAGAAGCATGGAAGAGACTGATGAATTTCAGAGGGAAGGCAATGATGGGTAGGTGGGTAATGATTAACCAGGGAATTTATATGTATGCCAGAGGCCTGGTGCACACAATTTGTGCACTGGGTGGTTATCCCTCAGCCCAGCCTGCACGCTCTCCAATCTGGGACCCCTTGAGGGATATTGGACATCCTTCTCACAATCCAGGACTTTTGGCTCCCAACTGCTCAGTTGCCTGCCTGCCTGATTGCCCCTAACCACTTCTGCCTGCCAGCCTGGTAACCCCCTAACCACTTCCCTACCAGTCTGATCAAAGCCTAATTGCTCCCCTGCTGGCCCAATCACCTCCAAATATGCTCCCCTGCTTCCCTGGTTTCCCCAACTGCCCTCTCATGCAGGCCCAATTGCCCCCAACTGCCCTACCCTGCTGGCCCAGTCACCCCCAATTACCCTTTCCTGCTGGCCTGGTCACCCCTAAATACCCTCCTCTGCCACCTGGTTCCCCCTAACTGCTATCCCCTGCAGGCCTTGTCCCTCTAACTGCCTTCCCTTTCAGGCCTGGTCCCTCTCAACTGCCCTCCCCTGCTGGCCTGATCACCCACAACTGCCCTCCCCTGCCAGCCATCTTGTGGTGGCCATCTTTAGACCACATGGAGGTGACCATCTTATGTGAAGGCATGATGGTCAACTTGCATATTAGCTATTTATTGTATAGGAATGTGGACACAGACAATATAATGGTGAAGGCTTAGGAAGGACAGGTGTGTGTTGGAAGGGGTAAATGGGAAAACACACACACACATACACACACACACAGGGACATCTGTAATACTTTCAACAATAAAGAAAAAAATAATAAAATAAAGTTAACCTCAAAATATTAAAAAAAAACAAGTGTATTTTTCTTTCGGTCTACTTTGAAATACTCTTGTCATCTCTTGTCTCTGAATTTTATTCACTGTCTCTTAGTAAAATGCTCTTAGTAAAGTGTCTCTATTTCTCTTAGTAAAGTGCTTTTCCAGCTCTTATTGGTAGCATATATATTAAGCAATATGTAAAGCATTCTTTCTTTTTATGTTTTATAAACTTTTCTGGAGAGAGGATAGAGAGAGAGAAAGAGAGAGAGAGAGAGAGAGAGAGAGAGAGAGAGAGAGAGAGAGAGAGAGACCTGCCAGGGCTTTTCTTTACTTAAGTATTATAAAGTAGTAAATATGCACACATAAATAGAATACCAATAAGTTTGTTTTATGGGATCCTTTAAATAGATATATTTATGTTCAAAGAAATGACTATATAGCTAAATTATCATACTACGGGTTTCTACTTTAGAGACCTTAAAGTATTTTAGTGAATAAAATCACTAAAATTGTATATGCTTGTAAAATACAGTATATAAAGTTATTTAGTAATCACTCATAATTTGAAAACCATTACCACATAGTTGATATAGCATCTGCTACATATTTATGCACAAAGAAAGAAGAAATTGGTCAGGACAGTTAATAAAGAAGATGTTCAATGAATGTTGGATAATTGAATGAAAGAAGGTTTACTAATAGTTCTTGTTATATAAGCTCTCACACTTATTTATCTCTCTGTTAAGCATGTCTTTCATATTTTACTATACTTAATTATTTCTCTGGTTTTATATCAGCAAACTCAAACCCATTCCCTTTTTCGTTTCACCAAATTGCTTTCTACTCTGGCGCAAATTAGGGCTATCTGCATTTAAAATGGCAATGGATTGATGAATAGTAGTATAGCTCAAATGCCCCACTCATTGTTTCTGTTTTCTTTATAACACCTAATATATAAACTCTTGTATTGCAGAGGATGTGATTGCATCATGTATTTTAGTAGATTCATTAAATAAGTTAATATATATTTAATGTCGAGTGCTTCAAGTAGCCACGGTGGTGTTAAATACCCAGAATTTAGAGATATAAAATCACTTCCTATACAGAATTTGTATTCCAAAAGGGATTGGAGAGAAAACACAGAAGTAAATGAATATACACAATATTATTTGAGTCAATGAGAAGTGCTGTGAAAACAATAGACCAGGTGGTTTGAAAAACTGAAGATATAGCTTGCTAATTTAATAATGTTGTAAGGAATTAATTTTTTCTTTATTGATTAAAGCATTATGTGTCCTTATCCCCCCATTGCCTCCCCACGCGCCCACTCATGCCCTCATCTCCCTGGTGTCTGTGTCCATTGGTTAGGCTTATATGCATGCATACAAGTCCTTTGGTTGATCTCTCCCCTTTTCCCCCACCCTCCCCTACCTTCCTTCTGAGGTTTGATGGTCTGATCCATGCTTCTCTGTCTCTGGATCTGTTTTTGTTCATCAGTTTATGTTGTTCATTATCCTACATGATAAAAGGGTAATATGCAAATTGACCCTAACAGCAGAACCACTGGGTATGACTGATCACTATGACACACACTGACCACAGGAAGCAGATGCTCAATGCAGGAGTTGCCCCCTGGTGGTCAGTGCGCTCCCACAAGGGGAGCTCTGTTCAGCCACAAGCCAGGCTGATGGTTGCCTGCACAGTGGTTGTGGCAGGAGCCTCTCCCACCTCCTTAGCAACATGAAGGATGTCCGACTGCAGCTTAGGCCTGCTCCTTGTTGGCAAGTGGACATCTCCAGAGAGCTCCCTGGCTGCCAGAGGGATGTCTGACTGCCATCTTAGGCCCAATCCCCCAGGGGGTGGCCTAAGCCATCAAGTGGACATCCCCTGAAGGGTCCCAGACTTCAAGAGGGCACAGGCCAGGCTGAGGGACCCTCTACCAAGTGCACAAATTTTTGTGTACTGGGCCTCTAGTATTCCATAAATGAGTGAGATCATGTGATATTTGTCTTCCATTGACTGGCTTATTTCACTTAGCATAATGGTCTCCAGTTCTATCCATGCTGTTGCAAATGGTAAGAACTCCTTTTTTTTTTTTACTGCAACATAGTATTCCATTGTGTAGATGTACCACAGTTTTTTAATCCACTCATTTACTGATGGGCACTTAGGCTGTTTCAAAATCTTAGCTATGGTGAATTGTGCTGCTATGAGCATAGGGGTGCATATATCCTTTCTGATTGGTGTTTCTAGTTTCTTGGCGAGGATGTGGAGAAAAAGGAAGTCTTATGCACTACTGGTGGGAATGCAGACTGGTGCAAACATTGTGGAGAACAGTATGGAGTTTCCTCAAAAAACTAAAAATGTAAGGAAATGTTTATCTGAGGGGCAAATGTTGAAGATTCTTAAAACCTTGAGTTCAAGGACTTTACCTTTTTTCTTAGTTAATCCATGAAATTTTAGCTGACACCTACCTGTTTTCATGTCACAATTTCCTGAAATAAATCTGGAGTTGGAAGCTCTGTGAACTTTGAAGAATACTCAGAACAAGTAGAGATGGTTAAATTCATATGGAGAATAGAGAGGAAAGGAGAAGGTTTGCATAACTATTTTTAAATCATCCAAAGAATTATTTTAAGAATGATTGTATTTCTTTAATATGTAAAGCCAACAGACAATTTATAGAAAAGAGGGTTCCATATTTGCTTTGGAAAGAACCATACACACCATCTAGTACGGGGCTGGGGCTCTTACCCTGGACAGGGATCTCTCTCACAGCCACTCTCACAGACACTCCCAATCTCTGCTTGAACACTGTGAGTCAGCTCTGTCACTAGATACCTAACATTGATGTGCTATTGATCTGGGTAACAGACTTATCCTTGTTTACTGTGCCTTTCCTGGTAACCATCCATACTGACCTCTCCCTTCTTTTCAACAACTTTGGTCTTTAGCTGAAAATGGTATTTAAAATGATGATGGCTTGGGCCATTTTGGGGAGTTACTTTGTTTTCCTGGGTCTCTCCCATGTATACAGAAGGAATACATGTTATTAAACTTTTATTTGTTTTTATCCTATTAATATGTTTTTGAATACAGGGGGTGTCTCTGCCAAGAACCTAAAGAGTAGTGGGGAAATGATTTTTCCTCTTCGACAGTATCCTTTTTAATGAAATGGAAAGAATAGGGGATTTCCATGTAAGACTGAGCCGTCCATTTTAATGAAGTAGGAGACAGGGATCTTAGTTAATCACTAACTAGATGACACTGATATATCTGGCTTCATAAAACAATAAAAGGAGGGCAATAATTCTTATCTTAGATTGTTGCAGGTTTTACATTGAAAGGTGCTATGGAAGGCAGTTGAAATATTAGGACATAACTGTTCCATAAATATTTTGTTCCTTTCATCTGGATACAAACACAACGGTCATAGAGAAGAAAACCTTTGATTTTATGTATTTAATATCTTATTTTGGGGAAGTTACTTCTCAAACTAAATTTTTTGTATATAGTGTTGATAATATTGCTCTACTTAAGATTTTCAGTATCTGATAAGTTGATCAATGCAAAAGAATTTCAAATCTATAAAACGTGTCATAAAACTAACCTTGCAAAAAGGAAGGATATATAAAGAGACAGATTTTCTTTATAAAAATGTAATTTGATGAGGATTGCAATATTCATTTCCTTTCTTATTTATTGATTTACTAGAGGCCCAGTGCACAAAAATTTGTGCACTCAGGGTTGCGGGGGGGAGGCCCTCAGCCTGGCCTGTGCCCTCTCACAGTCTGGGACCCCTCGGGGGATGTCCACCTGCTGGCATGCCTGACCAGCCTAGGTGAGGTGCTGATAGCTGTTTTCAGGCTGCCCACAGCCCCTTCAGGGTTTGGGTCCCTACTGGGGTGCCTGGCTAGAAGCAGGTATCTGGGATTTATTTAACTTCTATAATTGAAACTTTGTTTCCTTGGTCCCCCACTTGAAGCCTGGGTGGCCCCTGGCAACCCAAGGTTCTAGCTCGGCAGGTATCTAGGGTTTGTTTATCTTCTATAATTGAAACTTTGCATCCTTGAGTAGAGCTCAGGGCCCGTAGTGCCCTGGCTTCCTCCATTGTCTGGGGCAACTCCAGTTCCATGGCTGCTGCCATCTTAGTTGAGTTAATTTGCATATTTTCTTCTGAGTGGTTGGTGGATGTGGCTTATGGGCGTGGCTTGTGGGTGTGATGGAGTGAGGGTTAATTTGCATTTTACTGTTTTTTTAGATTAGATTTGTTCACTCATTTTTCATTGATTGATTCATTCTCTTGGAAGAATTTATTGACATTTGTTATGGACCAGAGTTTACACATATGTCTTATTCATAATTAAAAATTTTGATATTATACTACTAAGGTAAATGCTTCATGTTTTTGTTGATAGAGCAGAATTTTAATTGACTTTTTCTTTCAACTGTCATCATTTTTTATGGTGCATTTTTGAAAAATTCCAATAGTGGAATTCAGATGGACTACCATAATTTCTTATATTATTAAGAGAACTCAGTTTGATATTTAATCTTGGAATGTTGTCTTTTATAACACAATTCTGAATGAGGTATGATTTAAAGAAGACTTTATAAGACATATATGAAAGATGTGAAATATTTCTGTTTTTAATTTTATTTTATATTGATTTCAGGTATATAACTTAATGGTTAGGCAATCATATACTTTACTTAGTGTTCCCCTCAATATCTCCATCATATCTAGTTATTGCAATATTATTGAATATACTTCCTGTGCTTTACTTACTTCCCTGTAACTGTTTTGTAATTACAAATGTGTGCTTCTTAGGCTCTTAAACTTTCCACCCAGTCCTTCAACTCTCCTGCCTTCTACCAACCACCAGTTCTCTATCTGTATCTATGAGTTTGTTTCAATTTTGTTTATTTGTTTATTTTTTCCTTTAAATTCCACATACTAGGGTATAAGTAAGATCATATAATATTTGTCTTTGATTGACTTATTTTAATGCTATTTCTCTGTGTTGCTTATGTATAGCACAGCCTTAGCAATAAAAATTTAAAAGAATAAATAATGGAAGTAAACACCTGAGATGATTCATCTAGAAAGTTGCTTATTTTAAAATACTTTTTATAAACTAGATCTTTATTTAAAGTTCACTTATAACTTAAATTAATTTCTCGCACTCTTTTGCACCACATTTTATAAATAATGCCTTCTGAACAAGCTATTAAAGCTAGCTTGTTCAGAGGGCATTACTTAGTCCTCATATTTTATTAAGTCATGCAATTCAAAGGCAACTTCAATACCTCTCTACATTATTTTTTCAACATATGAAGTAAATTGTTTTTTGATGTTTGATAATAGTATTAATGACTTTTATAATTATTCCATAATAAAAGTTCACTGCTATTTGTTCTTAAGAATGAAAATAAGATAATAGTAAAAATGGCTGGTATCTAATATAATAAAATAATAATATGCAAATTGACCATCACATCAATACACCTAAACCACGCCCACCAGCCAAGCCACACCTCCCAGCCAATCAGAGTGGCTATATGCAAATGAACCCTGCCAAGAGGGAGGTCGGCAGCCATGGAGCTAAACAGAAGGCTTCCATTGCAACTACCTGACTAGGCCAGTGGGCCTCTGCTCAAGCAACAATGTTTCAATTATAGAAGCCACAGAGCTGAAGTAAACAGGAGGCTTCCTTTGCCGGCCTAGGCCTCCACTCAAGGTAACAAAATTTGAATTATAGAAGATAAACCCCAGCAACCTGATTCCAGCCAGCCTCCCTTGAATCTTGGGTCAATGGGAGCTTGGGAAGCCTAAAAACAGCCCTCAGCCCCTCACCCAAACTGCCCAGGCACCCAAGTAGGGACCCAAACCCTGAAGGAGCTGTGGGCAGCCTGCAAACGGCCCTCAGACCCTCACTCAGGCTGGCCACACCCCAATGGGGTGAAGGTTCCCACTGGGGGGCTTGGCCAGCCTGCAAACAGCTATCAGCACCTCACCCAGGCTGGACAGGCATGCCAGCAGATGAACATCCCCCAAGGGGTCCCAGACTGTGAGAGGGCACAGGCCGGGCTGAGGGACCCCCCACCCTGAGTGCACAAATTTTTGTGCAGCAGGTCCCTAGTAAAACTATAATGACAAATTATAATTTGATCATAAAAGCACTTGACATCCAGACTTTTAAAGCTAAGAGTTTAAAGGCAAAATAAGTAACATTTGAAAGAAAAAATGGACAAAAATGCTCCTCTCAAAAGAAAAATTTTCTACCATAAAGACATTGATAATTATAGCATTATAATTATTAATATCCCTCAATGTCTCAAATTATTTATTATTATAAACTATAAATCCTAAAATAGATTCAAACATATTTTGTGCAATAAATGTAAAATCATCTATATAAATATACTTAATTATATGTATACTAGCGGCCCGGGGCACAAAATTTGTGCACTCTGGGTGGGGAGAGGGATCCCTTAGCCTGGTCTGTGCCCTCTCACAGTCTGGGACCCCTCAGGGACTATCCACCTGCTGGCTTAGGCCCACTCCCCAGGGAATTGGGCCTAAGCTGGCAGTCAGACATCTCTCTGGCAGCCCGGGAGCCCTTGAGGGAAGTTCATTTGCCAGCAGGGAATAGACCTAAGCTGCAGTCAGACATCCTTAGTGCTGAGGAGGCGGGCGAGCCTCCCACCACCACCACTGTACTGATCACCACTAGCCTGGCTTGTAGCTGAGCAGAGCTCCCCCTGTGGGAGCGCACTAACCACCAGGGGGCATCTCCTACATTGAGTGTCTGCCCCCTGGTGGTCAGTGTGTGTCATAGTGACCAGTCATTCCCAGTGTTTCTGCTCTTAGGGTAAATTTGCATATTACCCTTTTATTATATAGGATAGAGTCCTGGTGCATGGGTGGGGGCCAGCTGGTTTGCCCTGAAGGGTGTCCCAGATCAGGGTGGGGGTCCTGCTGGGGTGCCTGGCCAGCCTGAGTGAGGGGTTGAGGGCTGTTTTCAGGCTGGCCACATCCCCTTCAGGGAGGGGGGTCCTGCTGGGGTGCCTGGTCAGCCTGTGTAAGTGGCTGATGGCTGTTTGCAGGCTGGCCAAGTCCCCCAGTGGGAACCCTCACCCCATGAGTGTGTGGCCAGTCCAGGTAAGGGGCTCATGGCTGTTTGTAGGCTGGCCATGGCCCACAGTGACCCAAGCTCCTAGCAAGGCTGACTGGAAGCACGTACCTGGGATTTATTTATCTTCTATAGTTGAAACTTTGTTGTGTTGAGTGGAGGCCACAGCCAGCCAGGCCAGGTGAGAAGCCAGGCTTCCTCCATCACCAGGGTAACCAAGCCTCCTGCTTGCGCCAGCTCTGTGGTTGATGGCCGCCATCTTGATTGGGTTAGTTTACATATAGTCACTCTGATTAGCTGGTGGGCATGTCTTGGGGCATAGCGGAGGTGCAGTCAATTTGCATGTTTATCTTTTATTAGGTTATATATGTATATATATATTCATGAACTTTCTTACTCTTGAAGTTACTAATGAATTCAAGACTGATGTCAATTATAACAGTATAATATTAAATTCAATTTTGCCAAAATACTTTTATTAAATATACTTTGAGCATTAATGTAGGCTTTTAATGAATTATGCAGAAAATTGAGAAATCAACCAAGAAAACATTGCATTTTATTTTATTATGTGATTTTAAGAAATATCAGAATTGGCAAATACACTGAGGTATTAATTTTTCTCGCTAATAAAACTTTAGAAATTTAGAAATAAAAATAAATCAATTGATCTTATTGTACAATAGTAAACTACTTAAAATGTTTTTATCAAATAGTAATTTAGATTTAGCCACATTGTAAAAAAAGGAAATAAATGCTAGTTTACTAAGTCCTTTTTTAGTGTGTACACAGTTCTTTTGACAACATAACCAAGAAGACTCTGGGAACCACTAGTATGTGCATGTTCAATAGAAGGTGCAATCCCACACAGGAAATGAAAGCCTTCAATTTTCATAACTTGTAAAATCAATAGTACTTTTTATCTAAGGTCCTGTCAGGTCAATCTACGGTGAATGAAAAGAGCAAGCCGGCTCAGTGGAAATTCTCTAAGGAGAAGGTTGATGGAGGTTAATTTTTAAGGAAGATAAATGGACCAAAGCAGGAAAAAAATGAGCATAAAATATTAAGATCTACACTTTAAAAATAATCATTTTAGTTGAAGGGTGCTTTTACCATGATCTTTTATCCAACGTGTTTAGTTTAATTACTATTGGGTGTTAGTAGGTCAGCAGTTACATTTGGTTTTATTTGACCTTAATATTAATTATGACGCCCTAATGCTAACACGTAGCAGTAAAATAAGCGAGAGACATCAGGACCAAAATTGGATTCTTCAATGTAATATTGCTATTGCATATTATTGGCAATAATATTTAAGACTACATTGTAGTTTGACAGTGTGAGTATTATATTATATTATCATTATTAATTTAATTTTTCTGTGGTGCTAGCTATACAGAGAGACTTGCAGGGGTTATTTTGTCTCAGATCATAAATATTGGTCAAGAAAGTTATAAAACAGGCTACGTTTACTGTGTAGGACCCTGGAGCAGGGCAGGGGTTTAAAGACAGTACACATCAGGTCCTAGAAACACTGCCATTAACGATGATCAGCCAGTGGTCGACACCATGAGCTAAGCTCCCTGTAAGACTTTAGACTTATTGAAATGGGGAATGCAGATACCCACATAATAGTGTTTTAAGGTAGAATAAAGAGTACTGTGTATTCACTCATTGAACAGATATTTATTGAGTTCCTTCTGTGTTCTAGAGACTGTTCTGTATCCATTCTGTGGGGCCCTGAGACAGCTGCAGAAACATGATAACACTCTCCATTAACAATAAAACTGTTTTCTTATTACCAGAAGCAAATCATAAACACACTTAAGGTCCAGAGTTTATTTTCTCATCAGGTCACATTTTAGACTTGGTAAGTTAGATGGACATCTGGCTGTATACTATTTCTGCAGTCTTTCTTTCTCTTTCCTTATCTACCCTTTTCTTCTCCTCCACCAGATCTTCCCCTGTGTCATGCATGGCAATCATTATTGTTGCCTATTATAGGATGCCATAGACGGGCAATATGAGAAAATATGATGGTGCCTTGAGGTTTTGTGTTTACAAAAGGAATCACATTCTCAGAATCTTGAGCATCTGTAATGCAATTGCACCTTTCTCTTGCCAGTAATGATTGGTTTCATAGCATTATACAGATCACGTATCATAGAAATATATACTTGAAACCTAAATGATTCTATTAACTACTGTCACCCTAATTGATTTAAAAATTTAAAAAAATCAGTCTACTAGTCATGATTCACATAATCTTGGTTTTATTTTTTTATGAAATCCATTGTTTCTATACAATTACCCAAAGGGCTATTTTATATCACATGATCTCAAATGCACCAACTTACTCTCCAAGGTCCAAAGCACTTTAAGGCCAAATTTAACCAACAAATCAAAATTAATAGGAGGCCTGGAATTATGCTTTTATGTACCACCTTGCTTCCATCTGCATGCTTCTCATTTCGGTTTGTTTACCTAATTTTCTGAGGGACTCACAATAATTTGAGGGCACAGAGTTTTTACTAGGTATTACCAAAGACATTATTCATCTTTTAATAGGACAGTGAATACAAGTTATGGAAACAAATAACATTGGATAGGCAATGGCAGTTATGTCACTAATAGCAGATGCCATGAATGTCTTGTACACAGGAGAGAATGGGATGAAAAAAGTGGAATAAAATTTGCATATTTTTATAAAAAGTGGCCTTGTATCTCTTAAGTTTCAACACAGACAGAAACCTCTCAATAGTGAGTCATCAGCATCTTTATAACTTGATTTAATATAAACATGAAAATTCACAGGAACCAGATTAGCCACCATAGAATTACAAAGACCCTTTCCTTGAAAATATAGTTGTTTATTTTATTTTTTATTTTAGGGTAAAATATTCTACAATGGTTAAAATAAAATAAAAATTAGCAATATTTAGTCAAAAACGTCTATATGGACAGAGGGCAAAATGTCCTCCTGGATCTCCCTCTAGAATCCTGCCTTTTGGTTATGATAGTGAATTTTAGGATGTTTTATTGCTCTAACTAAAACATCAACGTACAACAGGTAACCAGTTATTCTTAACTAGGGGCTCAGTGCATGGAATTCGTGCACTGGAGGGGGGGAAGGATTCCTCAGCCCAGCCTGCTCCCTCTCACATATTGGGAAGCCTCGGGGAGCCCTTAGGGAGCGGCCTAAGCCACAGTCTGGCCTCCCTTTATAGGAGGCAACCAGGCTAATAAGAGGAAGACATCAGCCCCATCACCTAGCTGCTGCAGCCTCTGCTAGTCACTGCAGCCACCAAGGTGTTTCATGGACAATGACTCCAGTCCCTTCACCATGAAAAAATGACAACTTTCTTTAGGCATTTTCAAGATGTGTCTTTCATAAGATATAACCTTTCTTTCTTTCTTTCTTTCTTTCTTTCTTTCTTTCTTTCTTTCTTTCTTTCTTTCTTTCTTTCTTTCTTTCTTTCTTTCTTTTCCTTCCTTCCTTCCTTCCTTCCTTCCTTCCTTCCTTCCTTCCTTCCTTCCTTCCCTCCTTCCTTCCTTCTTTCTTTCTGTTCCTCACCTGAGGATATGTTTCTATTGATTTTTAGAGAATGTGGAAGAGAAGGGAAAAACAGAGAGAAAAATCAAAGTGAGAGGAGCACTTTGATTGTTTGCCTCCTGCGTGAGCCCTGACCTGTACCCCGGCCTTCACCTAGGTACATGCCCTTGGTCAGAATTGAACCCAGACCCTGCAGTCAGCAGGCTGAGGCATCATGCACTGAGCTAGGGAAGGATATGACATTTCTTAGCCCTCCAGCAGTGGACCTTCATTTTTTTTTTTTCTCCAGGAGTGTGGTGGAAAAACCCTAGATTGCCTTTTTGGATTCTTATTACCCAAGTTACTAAGAATATTACCAGTGGCATTCAGGGAGCTTAGCCAATGCGTGGCAAGAAAAGGTGTTTCCTCTGTAGTTTACTACAATCATAGGCTCCACCTCTTCCCCTTCAATCCCAGCTCTACCCCTACCCAGGCCTGTAACCTCTGGCCAAGGCTGCAGGCCTGGGCAGGGGACTCCCATACCTCTGCTTTGCTGGCTTCACCAGTGCCCAGACCCCTGCGATCACAGGTTCCAACCCCGTCCCTTTAATCGCTGGCTCTGTGGAACCTAGGACCCTGTGATCTCCGGCCTTGCCGCTGTCCAGTCCTGAGGCTTCTGGCCCAGGCCTTATGCCTGGGTAGGGCACCCTCCTACCCCTCTGATCACTGGCTCTTCCCCTGCCCCCTCTGATCACTGGCTCTGTTCTTGCCCATGCCTGAGGTTTCTGGTGGAATCCTATGGTGAAGTCCTCTGGCTTGGGCAGGGGACCCTCAGACTCCTATGATCACCTGTTCCACCCCTCAGTCCCCCCGCCCCCCCCCCCCGCCACCTGCCTGGCAAACAGGCCTGACCACTTCAGTGGCAGTGCTGAGCTAGACTGGACACCCCGATCTTGTGGCTATGGGGGTGGCCATCTTTGTGATGGAGTGATGCCTAATTTGCATATTACTCTTTTATTAGATAGGATGTGACTATGGGCACTGTGATCTTGTGGCCATGAGCTTGGCCATCTTTGTGATAGAGTGATGCTTAATTTGCATATTACTCTTTTATTAGATAGGATTATGTGTATAAGTTAATGTTAATGATACTACTTGAGTAAAGAATTTAGAAGATATGGTGTGGATTTGGCTACTCATATAATCTGTCAAATTGGTGGAGAATTTTTCAGATCATAGAGTGATTAATATAACTGAAAAAACCAAGATCTAGGGAAATAGCATCAGCCTGGGACACTTCAGAAAAAAGCACATCTTGATTCAACAGTTAATTACATGTAACGTACATAGCAAGGCTAAAAGCCAGCCTCTGGTTCCACCACTACAAATCATGAGCTTGTACAAGCTATTTAAACTTTCTTTACTGTAATGTTCTAATTGATAAAATTGGGGGAATACTATTTGATATGTTTTACCTAGTTTATGCTTTGAATAATATGAAAATAACTATATATGCAACAGAGGCAACAATATTCTAAAAACTTACATATTTTGCTTATTTTTTATATGCAGATGTTTGTAATTAAATAGGAAAGCCATTTTTGTGATCATTTCTAAATAATTTGTTACTTACAAATTTATTTATTAAGTTTTTAGGAAATCTTATTTTCAGATAGATATTACACCAACAAAATCAAGGGTTTTCAAGGACATTATTGCAACTTCTTTTTCAATTTATAAATTTTGAAGACAAACTCCAAATTCATTACTGAAAGAGTAAACTTTATGTATGATATTAAAGCATTAAACTCTTCATAACACTTCAAGGCATATTAATGTTAAGTTTAGCTAGCTCCAATTCAAAATGTTTTAAACAATTTAAATCAAGTAAATTTACTTTATACAATAACATTTAAAATCAAGTGAAAAATGACAGGTAATAGCATTAACCCATTGCAAAGTGGTTCAAATGAATCATATATTCATAAGAGAAAATTATAAAATAAAATCATTTTTCTTTTGATGGCAGTGCATTTATAGTTTTAGTATTGAGGTTATTTAAACCAACAGTAGCTAAGAGAAAAGTCAGAGAGTACAATTCTTTAAATGAACAGAAAAAGATGGCATTGCATTTTATACTTGGAATTCTTAGCTAAAGTTCACTTTGAAGGTAATGGAGGATAAACTAATTTCCCATCAAAGACTGACTATGTGAAATCATAACATGTAAAAGTACCAATTTTAAATTTGCTGGAGCACAACCAGGGAGTGTAATTTCAAATCTAAACGCAATAGAGATCAGGAAAGAGAGAGAGAGCAAAGCAAGAGTAGGATGATAGAAGGCTCTATAAATAGGATGGGACGTGAGAAAATTCCACCCTGCTTGACATTGAAATGATGCCTCTTTATTAAATTTCAGCCCCATGATTTTTGTAAATGTTCTCAAAAATAATTGAGAAGCAAGAATTCAATAGAAATCAAGTTGTAGCTGTTAACGTCATCTCAAAATAACAGAACATGTTTGTCTTGATTTTTACAGGGCATCGATATGGCTAAAATGCTACCACATGCTAGTAAGAGTGTTTTAAAAAAAGATCCCAATAATTAGAAATGAATCATATTTATCACTTTTATATTTCAGAACAATAGAACAAAAATATTTTAATATTTACTGCTTCAGTTCCAAGAGAAAATGAAGAGTTGGGGGAAAAAAGTAATTTTGTACTTCTATTAAAAATATTATTTAGAAGATTGTAAATATTGATACTAATATATCTATCATTGACAATATTAACAAAGATATTCATATTTCCTTACTAATCCTATATAATAAAGGGCGAATATGCAAATTGTCCCCTTAACTGGGAGCTTGACCAAGAGTTCGACCAGGGGGTAGAGTCGGCGGGCAAACTGCCTGTGGCCCCTCTCCCCAGTCGGCCCAGCCCAATTGGCCCCAATCAGGCTGGGCCAGCCAAACCCCACCCATGCAAAAATTTGTGCACTGGGCCTCCAGTTTTTAATGCATAGAAACAATTTCATTATAATATTTTATTGAATTGGTTACAATAATAGTAACACAAGAATAACTGGCATTTATTGGTGATATAAAGGGCCGAACAAAGCTTTTGACATGTAGTACTTCACTGAACCTTCACTTTTACACTATAAAAAAAGAATCAGCCCTAACTGGTTTGGCTCGGTGGATAGAGCATTGGCCTGCGGACTAAAAGGTCCCAGGTTCGATTCCAGTCAAGGGCATGTACCTTGGTTGCAGGCACATCCCCAGTGGGAGGTGTGCAGGTGGCAACTGATCGATGTTTCTCTCTCATCGATGTTTCTAACTTTCTATCCCTCTCCCTTCCTCTCTGTAAAAAATCAATAAAATATATTTAAAAAAAAAGAATCATTGCCACCATATATATATATATATATATATATATATATATATATATATATATATTGATTTCAGAGAGGAAAGAGAGATAGAAACCTCAATAATGAGAGAGAATCATTGGTTAACTGCCTTCCGCATTTCCCCTCCTAGGGATGGAGCCCACAATCTGGGCATTTGCCCTTGTCTGGAATTGAACCAAGGACCCTTTAGTCTGTAGGCGGATGCTCTACTTACTGGCTGAGCCAAACCAGCTACGGCAATTGCCATCATTTCTTATGGGCCCAAGTTTAGAATATTAAAGGAAATCTTTTTTTCAGAAAATTAGCTACCAAACAAACATATGTTAGCGCAAGACAAAAACTCCAAGTTTAAAAATGTACTGGTGGGTGGGACTCCTTGATGTTAGATTGTCCCTCCTAGAGTTCCATCCTAAGGTAAGTGGTCAAGGTGCTCTTTAAGGAATAGTAACTATCCAGGACAGAACTTCAAGGGCTGCTGTAGAAGCTGCATCCACACTCAAGGGTATGGCTTATTATAAGGACACCCTTATTGGGTCAGAAATTTACTTTTATCCTTTTAATTTATTGTTGTTATTATTACTATCACTAGGGGCCCGGTGCACAAAAATTTGTGCACTCGGGGTGGAGGGAGTCCCTCAGCCTGGCCTGTGCCCTCTCACAGTCTGGGACCCCTCAGTGGATGTCCTATGATGGCCCCAGTCTGCCAGGCGCCTTTTGTGTGTGTGTGTGTGTGTGTGTGTGTGTGTGGCCACTGGGGACCTGCCCCCAGCCGCATCTGAGGC
>PVJC01014512.1:0-36326 GCA_004026665.1 Murina feae
GGGAAAGGAAGGCAGCAGGGGACGGGTGAGTGGGAAAGAGTTGGCGGCCTGCTTGGCGGCTTCCCAGGTCCCTTCCGAGGATCAGGGAGCAGGAAAAGGCTGGCCTGACCACGAGGGGGGTTTTCCCTGCTTTCTGGTGGCTGGAGGAAGATGGGCAGTAGGCAAGCTTGGGAGGCAGGCAGCACCCAGCCCTGGCCACGCTCAAAAAAGAGAACAACATGCAGGGGAGGGCAAGAGTCTGAGAGATCAACATAGAGGGGTGCCTGCTCCAAGCCTGGGGGCAGGCCCCCAGCAGGTAGACACACACAGGAGGACTGCTCCGAGCCTCAGATGCAGCTGGGGGCAGGTCCCCAGTGGCCACACACACACACACACACACACACACACAGAAGGCGCCTGGCAGACTGGGGCCATCATAGAACATCCACTGAGGGGTCCCAGACTGTGAGAGGGCACAGGCCGGGCTGGGGGACTCCCTCCACCTCGAGTGCACAAATTTTTGTGCACCGGGTCCCTAGTAAATAAATAATTAAAAAGATATGTACAGACAATAATTTTACCAGTCAATAAAGGCCAAAGGTTGGAGTGGTAGTATTATATTTAAGGGACACAAATGCTTTTGAAATGCACAGAAATTAATGAGAGGCAAATTTTAATTCTTCAGAGAAAAGTCCATGACTACATGGAAATACTAAACACTAAGTAGGTCAGTGCTACTAAATAAGTTATTACCATGATTTAAGAAATAATTTTACTTATTTCTTTTGGTTTAATGGATATATCCTAAAGCTGCCATCCTGGAGATTTATTTTACTGGCCTACAAGTCCTGGGGACCTCTAATTTTCCTTACTCCTGTGTGATAATGTATATTTAAAGCCTTGAACCATGTGCATCCTTTATTTGATACCACTAAATATCAACTTTTCATCCTATGCAAGCATAAGATCTAAGCAGAAAACAACACAATGAAACCTGAAAAAATTAACCTGAATTTACCACGCTAGTAACTAAAAAAAAGGGAGGAGAAAAATGCAAAACAAAACAAAAACAATGAAAGAGGAGTTCTTGAGTATATATTAGCAAGACTTATGTTAGTTAAACATGTCATATCTTTTAATCTTATAATCTAGAATGTTTTATTTTGTCCATTTATATCCAAAACATGACAGAGATCTTAAAAATGTAGAGCTGATATTCCAATCCAAGTTCAGTTTTTAATCTTCTCTCTAAATCCTCAATAATCAAAGCAACCAAATTCTAAACAAAACAAAATGAAAGATAACTGATTTAAAAAATGTAAAACCATTCATGTAATTTACATACAATATAAAGAGATCCTAATTTTTTTTACCTCTTTGTAAAGTTTGTGTTGGTTTGAAATGTAAAAATGGAAGGTTTAATCTGATGAAGAAACATATCCCTTCCAAAACAGAGATCTGAAGTTATTTCTCATATATATATTTCATATATATATTTCATATATATATATATATATATATATATATATATATATATATATACATACACTAGAGGCCCAGTGCACAAAAAATATATCATGTTAATTACTCTATAATATTGAGTCTAAATTGTATCTCTACCATGCCAGTTAATTTCATATCTAGTTTGGAAGACAAAAAAAAAAAAAAGGCTTCTGTTTACACATGAAACAATGACAAGGATCCTGTCGCTGATCTGATCTAATCACTTCAAGCTTAAAGGTCAGGAGGTCCTGACAGCCTTAGATCAGAAACACTTGCATTAAAAATTCATACACTCAAATCAAATACCTATTACTTTTTTTGACCCTGAAAAGTTAAATAAATAAGGTCATAAAGAATTAAAGAAAACACAGTAGTGCCAAACCATGCTGTCATTTTTAATATGCCTTACACAGAAGCTGTTACTAGGTTCTGAAATTCTATTCACTTTATTTTAGAACCTAATTAATTAAAATTCATAAGTATCCTTCAATGTCCTTTGTTTCTAAAATTAATACAAATCTAAAATTGGAATTCATGTTTGCTTAAGAGCTTAAATCTATATCATTTTAACTTATGCAGAATCAAATGGAGAACTAAGAAAAATTATCTAAGTAAATCAACCAAAAACAAAGTTTTGCAGCCCCTGTATGTCATGAATACTATGTTCAAAAAGGTGTTTTCAACTCAAATGTTACAGATGACACATTCAGTTCTTTGTTTTGGAGGTTTTAAACGAGGCATGGGACTTAGGCTAATGGAGTACTGTGGTAGGCAGAATCATGACCCCTCCAAAGATGTGCTCATTTTGAACTTTTGGAACCTGTGAATATGTCATGATACACGGCAAGTGGGAATTACAGTTGCAGTTGGAATTAAGGTTACTGATAAAATGACCTTCCAATAGGAGAATTTCCTGCTCCAGTGTAATCACAAGGGTCCCTTACAGGAAAGAGGAAAGCAGACACCCAATGTCAGAGTGATGAAGCATGAGAAAGGCGCCACTGGCCACCACCCTCGCTGCGTCTGCAGGTGGAAGGACACTCTGATTCAAGGAAGTGGGATGTCTGTGAAGACTGGAAAAGGAAAGGAAATACTGCTTCTGTTTCTGACATGTGTTGTCAGTGCCTCCATGGTTCCCTGGGCCAGGAAGGCCTCTGCTGCAGGCATTTCCTTCATGGATTGGTAGATACACGGCACAGATGGGAGGAGGCTTAGCAGGTATCAGAAGTTCATACGTCAACTACATCTCTGTATGCACCAGATATGCCTGTAACATGACATATCAACATGGGTCTGCCTCCTTGGTTTGATATTGTTGGTCTGTCACCAGATTCACAGGACGATGAACCTGGAATTAAACCAGCAGCAGAAAATGTAACAGCTTTGATAGAAATAGAGGTGAGCAATGGCATTTCTACAAACAGAGTGGGTTTTCTCAGGGAGGAGCTTTAATCTTTGTACACTGCTCTTAGCACAGCAAACACTGGCAGGTGTCCCCGACGGACTTCCCCTGTGGCTTCATTTCTCGGGGTCCCGTCAGTGGAGTTAATGGAGCTATTCTTCAGTGTCATGGAGATCTCAACTCCTTAGTTCCCCTAGTGCTTGGTTCTCTTCCTGTAGAAAATCTAAAACGTTCGTAAATCTGGCCATTGTACCCTTTCAAACCTATGAAGGCATGACACACAGTTCTTGTTAACAGGAAGTGATGGATATCAAGCAATTCATTGATAACCTCCTATCCCCGGTTGATGGACATCACTGAGGGGGCTTGTGTGGAAGTACACACCAGCATGATTGCAGTGGAGTACAGACCTTGAGCAGTGCCCAATACTGAAATTTGTAATGTTTGCAGCATTTAAATGTTTTTGCAAATGTACACCAATGACAGACTAAATAATATCTCCTCATGGGAAATTTACGATCTATGAAGTTTGTACACATGTTTTGTAGGTATATCATCCAGAATAGACTAGTGTTAAAATAGCTGAAGCAGCTAGCTTCTTTTTTCCAAATATAGTTTAACAAAAAAAATGAAATGCTGCAACCAGGTTTTCTATTACATCGTTCGAAAATCGTTAGTATGCTTAATGAAAACTTCTTCAGGTATAAAAGAGCAGATAAGATAGAAATGATTTATGAATGTTCTGATTTGGTCAATGGACTAATTCCAGAATTACTTCGTCACCATACAGTATCTGTATTTTTATCTATATTTCCATAGGCTTCATTACTATAAGACATAAAAATGAGAGATTATTACATTATCCTTAATAATAGGGATACTGTTTCAAGTATCAATAAAAAGTAATATTGATCTCTTTGATTAATGGCCCTTTTATTTTGAGGACTAGGCTTTTCTTTCCCTGTTATAATTTCTTAACATCCTTTATCTTCTCTAGAAGAATATGTTATTTTTTATTTTTTATCCTCATAACAGACCAAATATTGGCTCCTTTCCCTAGACATCTGGTATCAATACATACTGAAGTTTGACTTTTTGAGTCACAGACATTACGGTATTCAAAATGTTTTATATTTATGTAAAGAAACCAAAGATCACTACAAACACCCTACATTACTTATTTCTTAACCTATATGTTAATCCAAAGTTAGACCTATATAGTTATTAGAATCATCAGTCCAAGTAGGGAAAAATTCAGTGGTTGCATTTTCCTGTAAATAACTGAAAATAATTAGGCTATAGACTAATGTGTTCTGGAATGTTTAAGACTGATCTTAAAAACTTTATTGCTGAGGCAATTTGCTGTAAGATTATTCTCCTTGTAGCACAGAGTTTTAGTTTAGTTATTTTTACGTATGTTTAAATTCAACTACTACAGGAAATACACTGGCACAGACATGTATATAACAATATAGAAGTGATGCCATCAAGGTACTGAAAGTCAGAGTAATTTTATAAGGATATAAACTGGATTATTATTTTAGAAAATCTTTCTTAGCATTGTAAATGCCAATATGGAGTACAGAATCTCTTCACAAAGTGTAAAATAAAGGCGGGAGGGGGGGGGGCAAAATAACTTTTAAAAAGTGTATTTTCCTAAAAAGTGGACCTTTTAAAAATCAAGAACATGATAAGGGTGGACTTCAACATTGCTTTTATTTAATGCAATTCAGTGAGTCATAGCACAGCGAAAGGGGAAGAATATTATATTTGTTAATATCTTATTCATAGGCACTATTATCTTATATAATAAAAGGGTAATATGCAAATTGACCCTAACAGCAGAACCACTAGGAATGACTGGTCACTATGACACACACTGACCACAGGGGGCAGATGCTCAATGCAGGACTGCCCCTGGTGGTCATGGCACTCCCACAGGGGGAGCTCTGCTCAGCCACAAGCCAGGCTTATGGCTGCCAGTACAGCGCTAAGGATGTCCAACTGCAGTTTAGGCCTGTTCCCTACTGGCAAGTGCACATCCCTCGAGGGCTCCCAGGCTGCCAGAGGGATGTCTGACTGCCAGCTTAGGTCCGATCACCTGGGGAGCCGGCCTAAGCCAGCAGGTGGACATCCCCCGAGGGTTCCCAGACTGCGAGAGGGCACAGGCTGGGCTGAGGGATGCCCCCTCCCACCGAGTGCACAAATTTTTGTGCACTGGGCCTCTAGTTACTAAATAAAGATATCAAAAAAATCTATAAAAATGTTTGAGAAAATAAGAGAGTTTAACAATGTGCCTGAATGTATGGCTTATATACTAAAATAAAATAAATGCTTTACACCAGGAGGGAACAGTTAAAGAATGCAATCATCATCACTATTTTCATCATAATCATCATTTATATTGTTATCAAATATAAAGTTCTTAGGAAATTTATAACAAAAGCTATGTAAAAGGTTTACAGAATAATATAAAAATTTTATTGAAGTATATAAAAGGAGATTCAAATAATTAAAGAGATGCATCATTTGCATAGATAATAAGATCTTCAAATTTAAGTACAGATTCGATATAATAGCAATCAAAATTCTAAAACAGGTTTTTAGAAGTTGACAAGTTAACTCTGAAATTTATTTTGGGGGGAAAAAAACAGTGACCCAAAAAGAGCTTCATGCAAATGATTCCATTTGTATAGAAATATGTATATAGTAAAAAAAAAAAAAAATCACTTCTTCCAGGAGGAATGCAGAAGTCAACTGACAGGAACCATGAATGAACTTTCTGGAGTGGTAGTGATGTTCTTCTATACACTGATAGCCAGTTGTGTTATTCAAGATATATACATATGTCAAAATTCATGAAATGGTATGCAATGTTTGTTTCACTGAATGCATATTTTACCTTCAAAAGATTACTTAAATTTTAACTTTAATTATATTGTGTGCTGAAGTGTTTTGTGTTGAAGAGTACTGACAGCCTCAACTTACTTTGAATGCATAAAAAATAAATGGAGATGGTTGTGATAAAGCAAATATAAAAAATACCAAGGGTGCCCAGGCCAAGTAGTAGGAGCATTGCCCTGTAGACCGAAAGGTTACGGGTTCAAGTCCCAGTCAGGCACATACCTAGGTTGTGGGTTTGAGCCCTGTCAGGGCACATTCAGGAAGCAATTGATTGGTGCTTCTCACAATGATGCTTCTCTCTCTCTCTCTCTCTCTCTCTCTCTCTCACTTTCTCTTCCTCTCTATAAAAATCAATAAAGCATTTCCTCAGATGAGGACTAAAAATAAATAAGAGTTAGTATATTGATCACCAATTACTCTTATATAAAACTTATTCCAATGTAATTGGTGCAATCACTTTGGAATACAATATAGTATAGTGATGTAAAATTAAAACAAAGATCCTGCAATTCAATTCTTCTGGAGGTATAAAGCACTAATGGATAAGAAATGATAAAGGCAAAAATCATAGACGAGATTCAGCATAGTTCATAATAGCAAAATAATTGGAAGAAGCTCAAATCTCAAAAAAAGACTAAAACATTTTTGTTATATTTTGCATAATAGAACTTTTACAACAATAAAAAATAAACATGTAACACATGGATAAATTTAGGAATACACTGATCAAAAATATTGTCAACAGAAACTACATAAGTAAAAAAGCAAAATAAGCAACATATTTTAGAGATACTTTTGAGTATGATAAAAGTATATCTTTATAAGAAAGATTAATAACTCCACACTTTGAAACAGGTACTCCTGACCATGACTCAGGAGGATGGGATACTGAAGAGCACCTATCTGATGAAGCACTGTTTGTTATTTAGCAGTTCTTAAATTGGGTGATGAGTTTAAAGGTATCAATTTTGCTATTATGGTTTCTATTTTGCATATGTATTAAATACATGCTTGTATGTATCAAATAGTAAAAATTAAAATGTAAGTAACATCTACCTATTAAGAACTGTAATACTACCTTAAGTTCCAATAGAGAATGACCACTTAGCACATCTAATTTAATAAAAGAGTAATATGCAAATTGAGCATCACTCTGAGACACCCAAGCCACGCCCACCAGCCAAGCCATGCCCCTCAGCCAATCAGAGTGGCTGTATGCAAATTAACCCAGCCAGGGTGGAGGCTGGAAGCCACAGAGCTAGAGTAAACAGGAGGCTTTCATTGCAACTGTTACAACTGCCTGCCTAGGCTGGGTGGGCCTCTGCTCAAGGAAACAGTGCTTCAATTATAGAAGACACAGAGCTGAAACAAACAGGAGGCTTTGTGCCTGCCTAGGCCTCTGCTCAAAGTAACAAAGTTTCAATTATAGAAGATAAACAAACCCCAGAAACCTGAATCCAGCCAGCCTCGCTGGGACGTTGGGTCAATGGGAGCTGTGGGCAGCCTGAAAATGCCCCTCAGCCCTTCACCCAGGCTGGACAGGCACCCTAGTAGGAACCCCAACTCTGAATGGGCTCTGGGAAGCCTGAAAACAGCCCTTAACACCTCACCCAGGCTGGCCACACCCCCATGGGGTGAGGGTTCCCACTGGGGGGCTTGGCCAGCCTGCAGCCATTGGCGCCTCACCCAGGTTGTCTAGGCACGCCAGCAGGTGGACATCCCCTTTGGGGGTCTCAGACTTTGAGAGGGCACAGGCTGGGCTGAGGGACCCCCGAGTGCACAAATTTTTGTGCACCGGGCCCCTAGTCCTATATTATAAAGTGGTAATATACAAATTGACCATCACACCAACACACAAGCTGGCCACCCCCATGTGGACATAAGATGGCTGCTACAAGATAGCCAGCAGGGGAGGGCAGTTGTGGGCAATCAGGCCAGCAGGGGAGAGCAGTTGGGGGTGATCAGGCCTGCAGGGGAGGGCAATTGGGGGGAACCAGGCCAGCAAAGGAGAGCATATAGGGGTGACCAGACTGGCAGGGGAGGGCGGTTGGTGGGAACCAGACCTACAGGGGAGGGTAGTTGGGGGAGACCAGGCAGGCAAGGGAGGACAGTTAGGGACGACCAGGCTGGCAAGGGAGGGAAGTTAGGGGCAACCAGGCCTACAGGGGAGGGCAGTTAGGGGCAATCGGGGCAGCAAGGGAAAAGTTAGGTGTCAATCAGGCTGGCGGGGGAGTGGTTAGGGGGTGATCAGTCTGGCAAGCAAAAGCAGTTAAGGGCAATCAGGAAGGCAGGCAGGTGAGAGGTTGGGAGCCAGCAGTCCTGGATTATGAGAAGGATGTCTGACTGTCTGAGGGCAGCTGGACATCCCTTGAGAGGTCCCATATTGGAGAGGGTGCTGGATGGGTTGAGGGACACACACACACACACACACACACACTTGCATGAATTTCGTGTACCGGGCCTCTAGTAGGTAATAATTCACATGAAATATCATGTCAAAATGGGACTACATAAAAAATAAAGTGCAATAACATATTTATAATAATCACAATACAAATACCAATTTTCATGTTTTTCTTTTGATCAGACTTTCTGTAACTTTGAAGAAATAAAATATATCCATTTATCTGTCATGTTCCAGTTGTGACATGTTTTTATATCTTTTATGTCCATGAACAGGAATTCAATTTCTACATAAACATTGTTTCAGGGAAACAGAAATGTTACCTCTTCTATTTTAAACCTCAGCCTGCCTTTGTATAGATAAATTCTCGGTTATCCTCCAGATTTGCTCTAAATACTGATGACTCAAAAAATAAGGAAAATGTGAATAACAGTTTGGTATATATTTCAGCCTCCAAAACCTGATCATAAACCCCACATTATAAGAAGTGACATAGAACTATCAAACACCTGGGTTGTAGATAATCCTCTAATCATTTGAGCCATGTAGACAGCAGCGAGTTTACTTGGAAGGAAAATGAAGTATACAACCTTGGAAACGGGTTCAGACAGCTTCTTTTATTAGAGTCATGATTTTATTACTTGTGTGTAATAAGACAAACTCCTTGTCTCCATCTCAGCGGATGACCTTGCTTCACACTCTGTTGATAAAATAGAAAAAGAAGAAAGGAATGCCTTCAGAGTCCCTCCAGTAAATCTGCCAGCCCACCTGTATCTTGTCATATACTATCTGCTTTATGTTTGATGACAAGGAATGAAGTATCCCCTCTCTCGTACAGTCTTTTCAAATATGGTCAGGCTTCCTCCCTCTGTCCCTGTCTCCTCCAGGATCACCAATGTTTCCTTCTCACTGTATCATTCCCATCATTTAAAAAACAAAACAAGCAAACAAAACAAGTGTCTCTTAATCCGGTATCTGCTGTTATTTCCTTTTGTTGTGGTTGCTCCTTTAAACAGAAAACCCTTGAAAAAGCTGATACTTGTGCATCCATGATCCATTTTGTCACTTTCCAAATCTTGTTTTTTTTTTAACTGGCACCACTGCAACCACTCTTGTCAATGTCAACAATGGCCGCGGCAATGACACATCTCATGGCTACTTCTTACTCAGCCTTTGCGCAGTATTTGGCACACTTGATGGTGAATCCCCTGATTCTTGTCATAGACTATTGGCATCCATGAAGTATGACACTCCTGGGGTTTCTGTTCTTACAAACTGTTCCGCCTGAACTTTCTTTTCAGGCTCCACCATCTCTAGTTGAAATATAAACATTTGTGAGTGCAGGCTCCTTGTTCTATTTGATCTATATTTACTGCTAGAAGATGTATTCCACTCTATTGATGCTCAAAGTTACATATCTAGATCTGGTCTATTTCCCGAGCTTCAAACTCCTATATCCAGGTATTTGTCTTAATATCTATATCCAAAAGGCAGTATCTTGATTTCTCTCTTGGCCCCAAAGAAGTCAGACTAATTTTACTTCCCTCTGCTCACTTCAATTTTATCTCTTTCAGACTTGACCAAAACCAGTATATAATTTTTAAATTTCTCATATGTGATCCATTTCAATGGATTCTTCGTTTTCTTTAAAACTGTTAAAATATTTTTTCTCCATTTGCACTTTTTAATTGACCTCAAGTTATGGCTTTTTACCTTGTAATTTTTTTTATCACTCATACTATTGTAGAAAATTTTCCAATACATACTTTCTGGAATTTGGTGAGGAGGGCTCACACTACTGCTATTCCTGTCACCATTATTTCAGAACAAAGGTACAAATGTCCAACCAAGACCAGGTAAACAGCGTCATAGGTGGAATAATTAGAGGAGCAGTGGATTATTTTTTAATATATTTTTTATTGATTTCAGAGCAGAAAAGAGAGAGAGAGAGAGAGAGAGAGAGAGAGAGAGAGAGAGAGAGAGAGAGAAACACATCAATGATGAGAGAGAATCATTGATGGGCCGCCTTCTGCACATCCCACACTAGGGATGGAGCTTGAAACCCAGGCATGTGACCCAGCTAAGAATCCAACTGTGATCTCCTGGTTCATAGTTGACACTCAACCACTGAGCCCACCAGCTGGGCCCATTGGATTCTTAAGGTGCTCAGATTTCCCTCACCTCACTGGGATTTCTCTTTTAAAATTTGTTTTTGTTTTACTTTTAATTTCCTGCCATACAGCAGATTTAGAGGCCACCCTATAAGAAGTTCAATTCCTAATAACAGATGACTACAAATTTTTATCTTACTCTACCTCAGGCCGAGAAAACAGTAATTATGTTTTCCTTGTTCTCTGATAAGAGAGTTTGAGCTTGATGATTAATCAATTACAGTAAGCATTTTATCTCAGAATAACACCTATTCTTCCTCTAGCTTGTTTTGTTTCTCTTTGACTTTATTTGAAGCTGTTGTGTTTAAATATATTTTATGGTAAGCTTTGGCGAAATCTTTTTGCAAGGAACTGGGATATAAAAAGTAAGCTGCAGGACAGTGTTGAGCTGCCTACCAGCAGCTTCCTTAAAAAGGAACACATGGATTTAGCAGAAGAGAAATTGAATACAATTTGCAATTGTGCAATTGGTTTGTAAAAATTGTTGTAATCTAAGGCTGCCATATTAGAAAATGGTGTTCTAAAAGTGAGAAAAATAACCCCACTGCATTCTGTCCTTATCCGATGCACTGTTCAATAGAAATACAAGGCAAGCCACATATGTCCTTTTAACTTTTTTTTCCTGTATCCACATTAAAAAAAATAAAAGATAGACATAAAGTCAATTATGTTAGTGTTTTTATGTGAAATGTACAGTATACAAAAATGTTATATGCCATGACTGTTTTGGCTCAGTGGATAGAATGTCGGCCTGCGGACTGAAAGGTCCCAGGTTCAATTCTGGTCAAGGGCATGTACCTTGGTTGAGGACACATCCCCAGTGGGAGATGTGCAGGAGGCAGCTAGTCGATGTTTCTCTCTCATCAATGTCTCTAGCTCTCTATTCCTCTCCCTTCCTCTCTGTAAAAAATCAATAAAATATTTTTCAAAAATGTTATAATTTCAACATGTAATTGATATAAAATTATTGTGATATTTAAATTTTTCTAAGTATTTTAAATCCAGCATGTATTTTACACTCATAGTACATCTTAGTTCAGGCTATTCAGATACTCAACAGTCGTATCTGTCTAGTGGCTATCATATTGGCCAGTCCAGTAGTCTATGTTTATAAGTGAGTACCGTAGGTCAGAAGTACATGTAAGAGAGTATTGGAAAAAAAAAAGAGAGTATTGGAGAAACTAAAATTCACATAGCCATCATGTGGAACACATGAGACGTTTAAATAATATAAACAGGGGAGAGATGCATTTATTTCCCCTGAACTTAGTGATTCCATAAGATAGCATTTTAAGTATTTTTATTCAAATAAACATTATTTTGCACAGTATTTTACCTCCTGCTGCAGCAACTCTAAAATGCTGCAAGAAAAATGCTGCTAAAAATTACAAATTGCCACCTAAGCTTCCCTGCTTACATGATGATAATTAGTCCTATTTTTGAAGGACTACAAATTATTGCCAAATAATTAGATACATCTCCAGGAAAATTCATCACTTTTCTTTCAAAATACATTTTTGAAAAAAGAGAAAGTACAGACATCTGTGTCCATTCACTTTGGGAACCCCCCTTTTTTTTCAAAAGTCAAAAATATTTATTACCTATAACATTCTAGGCATTTAGTGATGATAGATGAGTAAGATACTATTTTTTGCCTTAGAAAAACTTGCAATCAAGTGAAAAACATCATGTACCTTTACATGATGTTACCTACCCTTCAATAACATATTCAGTTACTTCAGTGAAAACCTCTAACAACTTCAGTGATGGACAAAGAGCTGTATACATATCTTGATGAGTTTGGAGATAGGTATATATCTATGCCACAATCATCCCTCACTTCCAAAAGTTTCCTGCTGACTCCTGTTTTTGTGTGTGTATCTGATAACGATTTTTAACGTAAGATCTACCCTCTTAGAAAATTTTTAGGTATGTAGTACAGTATTGTTAACTACAGTTACTATACTGAACAGATCTCTAGGACTTATTCATGCTGTGTAACCAAAACTTTGTTCTCTAGAAGACTATTCTTCCCTATCCACCATCCCCCTCCCTACAACCAGCCCCTGGCAACCTACATTTTACTCTCTGCTGCTGAGTTTGATTTTTTCTGATTCATTTGTGTCTGGCTTATTTTACTTAGTATAATGTTCTCCAGGTTCATCCACATTGATACAAATGGCAGGATTTTCCTCTTTTTAAAGGCTGAATAATATTCTGTCTACCTGTCTATCTATATCTATATCACCTATCTAATCTCATTTTCTTTATTCATTCAGTTGTCAACGGACATTTAAGTTTTTTCCATGTTTTTACTACTGGGAATTACATTGTGATAAACAAAAGAACTCAGATATCTCCTTGACATCAAAATTTCATAACCTTTGGATATCCATGTACTCAACATGGGATTGTTGAATTGTATGGTAGTTCTACCTTTAATTTTTTACTGTTTTTCATAGTGGCTGCACCAAATTTACATTCCCACCATTAAGGCACAGAATCCACTGTTTTACTCATCCTCATCAACTTTTAAAGAGTAGTCATCTTAGCATGTGTGAGGTGATAGCTCATTATGCTTTTGATTTCCATTTCCTGATGATTAGTGATGTTGAGCACATTTTCATATACCTGTTGGCCATCAGTATGTCTTATTTGGAGAGATGTCTATTCAAGTCCTTTATCCATTTTAAATCATGTTTTTTAAATTTAGTTTTACTACTAAGTTACAGAAGGTTCTTGTATATTTTGGATAGTAGCTCTTTATTATAGGTACTGCATTGTTTGCAAATACTTTCTTCCATTCTGTAGTTTGCCTTTTCATTTTGTTGATGGTTTCTTTTGTTATGCCAAAGCTTTTTAGTTTGATGTATCTTTGCTTTTGTTGCCTGTGTTTTGGTGTCATATCCAAGAAATCATTTCCAAAAGCAATGTCAAGAAGGTTTTTTTCCAATAGTTTCTTCTAGGAGTTTTATGATTTCAGGCCTTACCCTTAGGTCTTCAAATCATTTTGAATAAATTTCTGTATATGATGTCAGGATCCAATTTCATTCTTTTCCATGTGCAGCTATCCAGCTTTCCCTGCACCATTTTTTGAAGGGATTGTCTTTTACACATTGTGTCGAATATTCACTTTTAAATTGTTTCTAAAATCAAATGAGTTGGTGAGAAGTTATACAGATCAGAATAATTAAATAGGAAAAGAGAACTTCATGCACTTAAACTGGAACAGCTCTGTAACAGTGACTCACAACCACCTGCCCATACTCCTCAATCATTATCCACCTCACTGTTAATAGAATAATGAACCAATTTTTAATTTCCTACCTCATGTCATATATGTTCATTGAGACATTATGTCCAGAATGCTATAGTACAAACTGTTAGGGTGAATTGTGCTGTTTCTTTCCCTACTTAAGACAGCAAGAGAAAAATATTAATGCTCAAAATTATGTGTCAAATGGTTTTATGCTTTATCAATGTCCATGTAGATCAGCAGAGCAAATAATCCTCATCATGAAGGACTTTACTTTCAAGTGGCATAAAAAGTGATAAAAATAGTTCATATAAATACAGCAGTATAGAAGCAGTAAGATATGTAGGACTAGTGGAGTTACAAGTAATTGAATCTAGATTTCTTTGGTGAATGTTGAAAACCAAAAATGAAAGAGTACATTGACAAATGTTATAACATGTAACATTCAGGGTATTAATTTAATCTCCTATGACAAACATTTTTGATTAATTGCTTTGATCATTTTGAGACAGAACCAGTTATTTTAAAGAAATATGATAAGTTCTATTCCTTGTATACTTTTAAATCTGTTTTTAATAAAAGTTATTCTAAATATTGTTGCCATTCATTTGGTAAAGGCTTTTCATTGGTATGAGTTTTAGATTGTGAGTGCACTTTCACGTTCACTCCTCTCATTTGATTTTTCAACAATTCAATGAGTTAATGTCACTATGCTCTAAGCAAAGATATCGAGTTCAATTGACTTCTCTAACTGCAGGTTTTTAAAAAGGAAATCCGAAAGACTGCTGTATCAGTCAAATCTTCCCCTCTTATTTAAATGCACCTTCACTTCATTCTTTTCCTTTATCAACAGCCCTCTCTATTATTTGTTGTCTCATTTTTGAATTCATTCCTACAAGTAAGACAAGAACTGGGGTTGCAGAGAACTATCTCTGACCAGAGGTTATCTCCAGCCAGAGAATCCCTGACCACCACTGACAAAAGCACATACCGGGTTAGCAGCTTTGGGCATGCAGGAAGGGGGCATGCAGGAGGCAGCTGACTTATGTCACTCTCACACAAATGTTTCTCTTCCTCTTTCTTTCTCTATAACAATCAATTTTAAAATCTTTTTTTAAAAAAGAGTTCTCATATGCATCTTTTTAAAAAATTGATTTCAGAGAGGAAGGGAAAGGGAATGAAAGAACAATGATGAGAGGTAATCATTGGCTGCCTTCTGCATGACCTCTACCGGGGATCGAGGCCACAACCCAGGCATGTGCCCTTGGCCAGAATTGAACCCAGAACCCTTCAGCCTGCAGGCCGACACTCTATCCACAGAGGCAAATTATCCAGGGCTCTTGTTCATCTTTATCTTTCAGGTTGTCTTATGCATGCTTTTCTTCATGTCCAATATGATTTATACATTTACTAGAGGCCTGGTGCACAAAAATTTATGCACTTGGGGATGTCTCTCAGCATAGCCTGTGCCCTCTAGCAATCTGGGACCCCTCGGGAGATGTCCATCTGCTGGCTTAGGCCCACTCCCTGGGCAATCGGGCCTAAGCTGGCAGCCAGACATCCCTTTGGCAGCCCGGGGCTCCTTGGGGGAGGTCCACTTGCCAGTGGGGAGCAGGTCTAAGCAGCAGTCAGACATCCTTAGCACTGCTGAGGAGGTGGGAGAGGCTCCCGCCACCACTGCTCTGCTGGCAGCTGGTAGCCTGGCTTGTGGCTGAGCAGAGCTCTCCCTGCGGGAGCACAATGACCACCAGGGGGTAGCTCCTGCATTGAGCATCTGCCCCCTGGTGTTTAGTGTGTGTCATAGTGACTAGTCATTCCCAATTGTTCTGCTGTTAAGGTCAATTTGCATATTACTCTTTTATTATATAAGATAGAGGCCTGGTGCATGGGGCCGGGGGGGCAGCTGGTTTGCCCTGAAGGGTGTCTCGGATCAGGGTGGAGGTCCCACTGGTGTGCCTGGCCAGCCTGGTTGAGTGGCTGATGGCTGTTTGGAGGCTCGTCACAGCCCCTTTAAGGTAGGTGTCTCCCCCTGGGGTGCCTGGCCAGCCTGGGTAAGGGGCTGAGGGCCATTTTCAGGCTGGCCACATCCCTTTCAGGGAATGGGGTCCTGCTGGGGTACCTGGTCAGCCTGATGAGTGACTTATGGCTGTTTGCAGACAGCCCCTTCAAGGTGGTGTCCCCCCCTGGGGTGCCTGGCCAGCCTGGGTGAGGGGCTGAGGGCCATTTTCAGGCTGGTCACATCCCCTTCAGGGAGGCGGTCCCTGATGAGGTGCCTGGCCAGCCTGGATGAGGGGCTGAAGGCTGTTTGCAGTCTGGCCACATCCCCTTAAGGAAGGGGTCCTGCTGGGGTACCTGGCTAGCCTGGGTGAGTGGCTGATGGCTGTTTGCAGTGAGACTGGCTAGAAACTGGTATCTGGGATTTAACTTCTAAAGTTGAAACTTTATTGCTTTAACCGGAGCCCAGGTCGGGTTGCCCCTGACAACCCAGGCTCCCAGCATTTCCTTGAGCCCAAGGCTGGAAGCAGGTATCTGAGGTTTATCTTCTATAATTGAAACTTTGTTGCCTTGAGCGGAGGTCACAGCTGGCCTAGGCAGACAGGAACCTTAGCTTCCTCCATTGCTGGGGCAAGCCTCCTGCTTATTCCAGCTCTGTGGCTGATGGCCGCCATCTTGGCTGCATTAATTTGCATATAACCATTCTGATTGGTTGGTGGGCATGGCTTGGCTGTTGGGCATGGCTTAGGTGTAATGGAGTGAGGGTCAATTTGCATATTACTCTTTTATTAGATTAGATGGTGTTTTTTTGATATCCAGACTCACCTGCACTTTCAGAACTACTTAGCCATCCTTTGATTTATTCCTCAATTGACCACATTTTAAATATCTTTCATCAATGTTTAAAACTTTTCTCTATTTTAAGAACAGAAAATTAACTAACTTAATTTGACAGATGATTTTACTGCTTCACTGAAAAGGCCTGACCTCACTCTATTTCTTTCCAACCTCATTCTTTATATCATCAACTGCCCTTTCTCCTTATCTCTTCTTTAAGATTTTTTTTTAGCAGACTATTCTGCCTGTGCATTTGAGTTCACCTGTTCCTGATAATGTGTTACCTCAATTACATCTTCTTCCATTGGCCTGTTCATCTCATTTTTATTAGATTATTCTCATCTCCCTAAAACAGTTATATCCATTCCACACACACAATAAAAATCATATTGTCAGCAACTCTTCCAATTCTGTTCTTTTCTTCAAGAAAAGACTTATATTTAAGTATTCATTGCCCAATTCCTGATAACTCCTAAACAACTTACAATATAACAGTTTGCTGCTACTGCAAAGACTTCTCCCTATATCAGTTATCTATTTATATCTAACTAGAGGCCTGGTGCATGAAAATCATGCACTAGGGGGGGGTGTCCTTCAGCCCAGCCTGCACCCTCTCCAATCTGGGAAACCTCGAGGGATGTCTGACTGCCCACAGGGATTGGGCCTAAACGAGCAGTTGGACATCCCTCTCACAATCCAGAACTGCTGGCTCCCAACCAGTCACCTGCCTGCCTGCCTGATCAACACCTAACTGTTCTCCTGCTGGCCTGATTGCCCTCAACTGCCAGCCCAGTGAACGCCAACTGCCCTTCCTAGCAGGCCTGGTTGCCCCCAACTGCCCTCCCCTGCAGGTCATCTTGTGGCTACCAACTTGTGGCCACATGGGTACACCTATCTTTGACCACATGCAGGTGGCCATCTTTTGTGTTGGAGTGATGGTCAATTTGCATACTGATCGTGACTAATTAGCATATCCCTCTTATTGTGTTGGAGTGATGGTCAATTTACATACTGGTCATGACTAATTAGCACATACGGTCGTGACTATGAGGGCGCCATGGCCAATTTGCATATTACCCTTTTATTAGTATTGATAAACTATCCCAAAACTAATGGCTTGAAATAACCATTAATTGGTGATCACAAGTTTACCTGTCAATGGTACTGCTGATCTGGGTCTGGCTGAGTTGATCTGTACAGCACTTGCTCTTATGTATGTGAACAGGTGACTTGTTTGGGAACTGGCTGGTTGAGGACAGTTGAGTGATTATTGGCAGAAGTAACAGGAATAAGTCAGTTTACATTTGCTTCATCCAGTATGCTATCCTATGCTTGCTCTAAATGTGACGGCAGGATTCTAAGAAAGAAGTATGCATGGTTTCTTGAGACCTGTCCACATAGCTGGTACATTGTCATTCCAGCTGTATTCCATTGGGCAAAGCAAATAACAAGTAGGGAAACAGACTGCATCTGTTTACAAAGTTATGTTACAAAGGCTGTGGACACAGGGATAGAAGGTGAATTGGTTCATTTTTTATTTGGATTGTACCTTATCTTTGCTTACCGTCTTTTCAGTATTAAAGTTCATTCTTTCACCAAATCTCTTTTCTGAGACTTCAGGAATTTTAGTCTCCTAGATTTTGCTTTACATTTCTAACCTACTCTTTTCAATCTCCTTGGCCTTGCTCAATCCTTTGAATATATGGTTTCTTTAAGTTCATTCTTTGGTCTTTTTCTCTTAGAACTGTACATGTTTCTCCCATGATTGTGTCATTTTATCTCCTGCCTTGTCACAGGCTCTGCTTTCAGAGGGAACAAATTAAGGAACATATTCTTCTCCAACAGTTTTGCTTGTGTCCAGGCCCTGTAACATCTTAATCGAATTTTTGTTCCAATTTCTTTCCTGGTATTCCTACCTCTAGCTTTACCATTCCTCTTATTATCTGCCACCAGTGAAATCTTTCTTAAACCCACATCTGACCATAAAATGAGCTACTACATAATTCTAAATCAGTCACCTTTTCAAAGCATTTTTATTTTTCTCCATTAGAATTTAAATCCTCAATTTGAAATTTCAGGCCTTCCACTATTTTGCCCCAGTTCTTTGGAATTACATACAGTGCCATAACACCGACACTTCAGTCTTACTAATTTCTTTATTCCTAGAGCATTTCCTATATATCTCTATTCACATCCCTTTGCTTATGTTCCCTTGCTCTTGAATAAACATCCCACAAGATTCATCTACTTTGTCTTCTACCTGTCTTTTAAGAATCTGCTAGGAAATACAGGATTCACATAAAGTGTTATTTTATGAACTCATTATGTAATTCACTATATATATATATTTTTTCACTTAATTGCTCATTAGTAAAATGTTTATTTTCCTATTGTAAATGTGAAGTTTTTTGGGTGTTAATAAAAGAGTATGTCAACTATCAAAACAAAAATTCAATGGAAAAAAATATGCTTACGTGAGGATTAACAACAACAAAAAAAGAAAACATCAAACTGAATAAATTGAAGAAGATCAAATTTTGAGATGTGTTTCTTTTTTTCAATGGAATATTCAAAATGCATTAAATATAATAAAAATGAAGGCATAGCAGTCAATATCAATATCGTGGTCACTGTTTATATTTGAATCAATCTGAGTTCCCACAGGAAATAGATAGCACACTGAAGGTGGACAATTTTAAAATAGTTTAATAAAGGGCTATTTACAAAAAGTTGGGTATGGTGTAGGAGACAGAGTAGTACTCTGAAGGCAGTAATAGCCACCATGGAAAACTTCCCACATCTTGGCCAGCAGTGGTGAGGGGACTAGGACCTTTACCAGAACCTACAGAGGGCTCTAGAGAAGGAAAATTTACCTGAGCTGTGACCTGAGGTAGAAAGATGTAACTAACTTGTAGCAAGCCAGACCTAATACTACTTCCTCTTCTGATTTCTGCTATTATGTCCTAGTGACCAAATCCAACCAGAAGTCAACCTTGCCCTGTAACCCAAAAACCAAGGGAGCTTGGTAAGGTGGTAAATAGAACATAGGGTGAAGGATGGAGTGTTTAGGTCTGGCAATGTCTGATATCTGGAAATTATGTTTGGACATTTTGTTTTTATTGGACTCTTTCTATGCAGCAGAATCTGTTTCAGAACAATAATTCATAGGAATTTATTTAAAAAATGCATTGGTTTAGTAGAAATGTGAAAATTTCGAGTTAAAGAGAGTCTTTGGATCCAATTATTTTGCATTTTTGTGAGGAAACTCAACATCTACATCAATAATATGGAAAAATTATCGAAGGAGAATGGATTCAGAAACGTTTTGACTATAGCTGTCTGCTTGAGTACATAATCAACTTCTGATATTTACATGTCTTAGAATTATTAGGAGTACTAATTTCTTTATTAAAAGCACAAAAGTGTTTTTATCTCTCTCAGAAAATGTTGTGAAACACATAGATTTAGTAATACAACCTTTGGGATTTGCAAGTTAACTTGGAAGACTTCTTATACTTGATAGATACAAATCTGCTTTGAGTTTTCACTTGAAATATATAAAAGGCCAAGCAAAGAAATATATACCAAAAAATTCTGAAATAATTCTCAACTTCAGTAATTGGCTGAGGAGACTAAAAAAAATTTTAAATCTTAAATAAATTTAATGATTAATTCCTTTGTCCCAAAAGGCAAGAGATATAAAAAAATTATCTTTTATCCTATATAATCAAAGCCTAATATGCAAATTGTCTAAACAGCAGAACAACTAGTAGCTATAACGAGCGGTCAACACAGGAGCTGCCCCCCGCCTGCAGGCCCTGACAGGTGGTGGTGGTGGCTGGGAGCAGGGCTGGTGAGCAGATGGCGCCAGGCCAGCCAAGGCAGGTGCCAGCAGGGTCCCCCCCCCCCCGAGTGCCCTACTGCTTGCCCCACAGATCAGCCCTGATCAGTGGCCAGGCCTAGGGACCCTACCCATTCACAAATTTCATGCACCAGGCCTCTAGTAAATACTAATTTTCTTACTTTGATACTAGATTTTAAAACAAATTCATATATAATTTCTAATTTAATCCTCGTAACATAACTCATTATGGCATATATTTGGATAGATTATATTACCTAATTTTTAAAACTGAAAAATTGTATATTAAAGACATTAAGTAATATTAAGTTCCAAAGCTAATAAATGACAAGCACTGCAACTGAGCTGTCTGCCTCCCAATGTAGTATTATTTACATTCTACCAGGATCTATAAAACATTTTGAGTATGTAAAATGAGTGCTGGGTATAGGAGGTCACAGGGGGTAATAAAGGGGGCCTCTGTAATACTTTCAACAATATTTTTTTTAAAAATCACATGAAACAATTATAAAAAATCTCTCAAAGGTACTGTGAAATAGAGAGAGATATGATAAAGATAGAAAAAGATAGAGACAGTGATGAGATAGTGATGAAAGTAGAGATCCATCCTAATGGTTCTCCTCCTGGGGAAATTCTAACTCTTATGGAGCTCTTGGTCAAATTAAAAAAAATAAATATAAGTTGAAGATAAGAGATTTTTTTTTTTTACTTGTTCCCAGCATACATGCACACCCTGCTTTAAAGATTATTGGTCAAGAATACATACGCCAATTTACCCTCTGAAGTAAAATAAATTTGCATTGCTCAATGCTCACCTCACAGATAATGAAGCCCAAGGGTTCTAAGATACTCCAGATTCAAAATTAAGAAAGAAAAGGAAAAACTATGAAAGACATTTTTAAAGTAAAAATTATAAGATTGAGTCCATTTAGTTATAAGGACCACTAGAGATGATGTTCAGATTTCTAGTATTTTTCCTTCGGTCATTAGGTAAATACTGATTATTTAATAGTTTTGAAACGAGAGAACATCTTAATTTAGTTTTATATTACTATTAATGTGAAAGCCTTTTTTCATATGTTTATTGGCTACCCTTATTTTCAGCTATAAAGGATTTGTAAGGTCTTTGCCTTTCTCTGACCTGAAATGGTTTTCTTTTTCTTGTTTGATTTACAGGAGACCTCAATATATAGAGATGTTAGCTTTCATCCATTTTATGTTCTCTGTAGCTGTTGTCTTTTCCTCAACATTGCATTTATGAGACACCCACATTTTAAGGTGTCATTGTAGTGATAACAGTAGTATTCCATTTGACTCCCATTAAGAAAATTCCCGAATTCAAATTGACTTACACAATAAAGAATGTATTTTCTCACATAAATGAAAGTCCAAATGCAAGACAGACTCCAGGCATAATAAAAAGAACTGCAATGACGTTTTCTTCCAACTCTCTGCTGTTCTTATAATCACATGATAGCTTCCAGGGCAGGTTATATGCTTCCTGCAGGTGTCCAGCAAGATAGAGGGAGAACCTCTCTCCTGACGGAGGAATATAAACCTTTCTCTTCAGTCACTTTGGGACCAGTTTGTAAAGAACTACATTTCTATTGTATAAGTAGACAAAAATTTCAAATATCTACTGTTCCCCCCAAATCTATCCATCTAGTCCCAAGAGTCCCATAAGTGAAATTTACCAAAATTCACTGGAGCACATAACCCCATTGCTATTTAAATTGTTCTACAACACAAATAGTGAAAAATATCTGTTTTATGGAATATCTATAATCATAGCCTTAATAAAGACTTCAAAATTAAGAACCTACTGAGCCATCATACAATCCGATATAGTAAAAGCCTAATATGCTAAGTGTCCAACTGTTCGACCAGTCACTATGATGTGCACTGATCACCAGGGGACAGACACTCTGACAGGTAGGTTAGCTTGTGGCTGGGTCCAGCTGATTGGGACTGAGTGAGATCGGCCAGACATGCCCTGAAGCCCTCCCGTGGTCCCTCTCCAGCCCTGATTGTGCATCAGTGGGGTCCCTCAGCTTGGCCTGTGTCCTCTCACAACCTGGGACCCCTCAGGGGATGTCTGCAGACCGAGTTAAGGGGCCCCATTGGTGTATGAATCTGTGCACTGGGCCTCTAGTGTCTAATAAAGCCAGAATTCATATTAAGGTCAGAAATAAGTTATTTGAATAAGTTCTGAGTATATAATGTACAGCACTGTGATTATAGTTAAAATACTGTATGTATATTTGAAAGTTGCTAAAATAATAAATTTTTAAAGTTCTCATCAGAAGAAAAAAATGTAACTATTTGTGGTGATGAATGTTAACTTATTATGGTAATAACTTTGTAATTAATACATATATTAGAGGCCCGGTGCATGAAATTTGTGCATGGGGGGGAAGGGGATCTCTCAGCTCCCCCTCTCACAATTCGAGACCCCTCAGGGGATGTCTGACTATCTGTTTAGTCCTGATCCCAGCAGTTAGACATCCGGCAGTCAGACACCCCCCTCACAATCCGGGACCACTCTCTCCCAACTGCTCACCTCCTCCTGCCTGATTGGCCCTAACTGTTCACCTGCTTGCCTGCTCAGTGTGCATCATAACGACTGGTCATTCCAGTCATTCCACCATAACAGCTGCTTAGGCTTTTATACATATAGATTAACTCATGTTTGTCCTAAAACTGATACAATGTCATGTTAATTATGTCTCTATTTCAAAACTTTTTAAATAATTTTTTAACGTGGAAATTATTCAATTTTTTTGTTCATCAGGTTTCTCATTCATAAACAGTAGAGAATACTACTGCCTAGGATTGTGATGATCATATTCTAAGTGATGAAGTGTGATGTGCATGTGGTTCCCTGAAAGCTGTTAAGTTGTCGGCAAAAGGTCTGAAAGATGCTGTGTTAAAAACCCCAAGGCCTCTTTCAGATCTAAGTCACAGAATCCTAGCAAATAACAAACAAGATGAACAGAAAACACACACCCCTCAAGCTATAGGTCTAGATTTACATATGAAACAAAATAACTTTTACCAAGTACAGGTTCTTAAAGCCATACTTTAATGGCATACTCTATTCAGAGATGTGTCATACTTTATAGGGATTCCTATATAAAGTTTAATAGCTGTATTGTCTTGCTTATTTTAAGTAATAATGTCTTATATTTTATACTCATAAAGATGTTATAGGAGAATGAAAAGGTCGGATTTTTTTAAAACTATAGATTCAAAACTACTACATTGGGACATATAAATTCTTTAAAATATTTAAGTAGATGCCAGACTCCATTAAGGTGGTAGTCCACCAAAATGAGTTCTCCTATTATTCCATAGTAATAAAATTATAGCTGGACAAAAGACTTTACAGCTTAACTACATTTCTCAGCCTCCTTTGAAGTTAAATGGGTCATGCGATGAAGTTTTGGCAACAGAAAGTGACCAGAAAATTGATGTCATTTTTAGTTTAGGCCTCTCTTTTTCTTTCACAAATGCTGAGACCTGGTTCTAGAAATAACCTATTTCTATTATGCAGATGAAACAAAGACAGAAGGAAAAGCAGAGGAACAGCATAAAAAAAATCTGAGACCCTGAATGACCATGTGGAGCAGAGTTTCCTGATACCCTGCAGCCCTTGAATTGGTAATTTTACTAGATTTTTTAAAATCATCGTTTTTAATAGTTATTAAGTGTAGTTTCTTAGTTTTATCAAGAGTTTTCACCATAACTAAAGGCAGATCTTTTAAATTTATAATACAACTAGGGACTTGGTGCACAAAAATTTGTGTACTTGGGGGATTCCTTCAGCCCAGCCTATGGGCACAGTCTGGGACCCCTTGGGGGATGTCCACCTGCTGGTGTGCTTGGCTAGCCTGGGTGAGGGGCTGATGGCTGTTTGCAGGCTTGCCAAGTCCCCCAGTGGGAACCCTAACCCCATAGGGGTGTGGCCAGCCTGGGTGAGGGGCTGAGGGCCATTTTCAGGCTCCCCACAGCTCCCATTAACCCAACATCCCAACGAAGCTGGCTGGAATCAGGTTTCTGGGGTTTATTTATCTTCTATAATTGAAACTTTGCCTTGAGCTGAGGCCTAGGCAGGCAATGAAGCCTCCTGTTTGCTTCAGCTCTGTGGCTTCTGTAATTAAAACATTGTTGCCTTGAGCAGAGGTCCAGTCAGCCTAGGCAGGTAGTTTCAACTACATTGCTGGTACAATGGAAGCCTCCTGTTTGCTCTATCTCCGTGGCTACTGGCCGCCATCTTGGCTGGGTTAATTTGCATACAGCCGCTCTGATTGGCTGGTGAGCGTGACTTGGCTGGTGGGCATGGCTTAGGTGTCTCAGAGTGATGGTTAATTCGCATATTACTCTTTTATTAGATTAGATATAGGTAATATATTTAAGATAAAGTCAAAGATAAAAAAAAGGAGGAGAGCTGAAAAATGAAAGACAAGGGAAACATTAATCAGTCCTAAGTACAGAACATATGATAGATTGTCCTTCAAGTTCCTCCCTTGGACACCCAATTTTTAGAATAGAATTCTTATTATTCAAATAAGAATGAAGCACCAAACTCACTGTTGTTCTTTCTCAATTTCTGTCTAAAGTATGAGATATCTGAAAGATTGGGTTTAGACTCTTACTAATAAACTAGAGGCCCGGTGCATGAAATTCATGCATGGGGGGGTAGGGGGGATTCCCTCAACCTAGCCTGCACTCACTCATATTAGGGAGCCCTTGGGGGATATCTTACTGTGGGATCAGGCCTAAACCGGCGCCTGACACTCCTCTCACAATCTGGGACCGCTGGCTCCTAACCACTCACCTGCCTGCCTGCCTGATTGCCCCTAACTACCCTCCCCTGCTGGCCTGATCAAGCTCCCAACTGCTCTCGCCTGCTGGACTGATCTCACCCCAAACTGTCCTCCCTTGCAGGCCTGATTTCACCCCCAACTGCCTCTGTCTGCCTAATCACCTCTAACTGTCCTCCCCTTCAGGCCTGATCTCATCCCCAACTGCCCTCCTCTGCCTGCCTACTTGGTTCTGATTGGTCAGTTTCTATGCCAGTCAGTGTCAAAAGCTCTGCCTCCTCGGCAGCCATTGGCTCCTCACAGTTGACCCAGATTTGGTTCTGATTAGTCAGTTTCTATGCTAGTCAGGGTCAAAAGCTCCACCTCCTACACAGCCAGTGGCTCCTCACAGTTGACCCAGATTTCGTTCTGATTTGGTCAGTTTCTATGTCAGTCTGCACCAAAAGCTCTGCCTCCTAGGCAGCCATTGGCTCCTTACATTCACCCAGATTTGGTTCTGATTGGTCAGTTTCTATGCTAGTCAGCATCTCTGAGCCTATCAACAGGGCCTTATTAGAAAGGCAGGGCTGATCAGCATCCCTGGTGGAGGCCTGGAGAGAAATGGAGGCGTGACTATTGGCCAGGGCCAGAGAGAAATAGGCAAGTGCTGATCAACAGCTGCCACAGAGGCTATGGATCAGAACCTGCCTCTTTCTGCAGGCCTCTCTCTGGCAACCCAGCACTCACTTCAGGTCTGGTCGAGCTTTCAGTGGTAATGGCTTTTTATTATATAGGATATTATGGAATATGAAAAGATGATCCTGACAAGTAGATTCTGAATATAAATTTTATGATAAGCGAAGTCTACTAGAACTAAACAGTTTAATTCTGATCATTGAGATGCTAATCTTAGTATAAGTTATATAATTTGAAATTTGAACACAATGAATCCTTATAAAATCAGATGTGGGTATTATCTGTTTTCTTTGGTTCATATTTTCATTTCATAAATATTGTCTATATAAGATAGACAAGATACATATCAAAAAAGTTTAAAATAATAGAATTAGAATTTATAATCAATTAATCATTAAAGAGAAATATTAAATTTTGTCATTTATTCATGAAGATTTTGTTGACAAATTCTCAAAATCTGTTCCTTGTAGCAATACAGAAAATGGTATTTTGGCTTTAGAATCAAAATCATGCTGCCAATAATTATTTAATATATAGTGATATTTAGTTTATTAAATAATTTGAATTAGTTTCATCATGGCAATATTCATGAATTGGCAAACCTAAATCTAAGACTTTTTAAACAAAAGTTTTCAAATAATCTTCAAATACTTATAGTGTATAAGAAGTTTAGCAAGGAGAATGTTCTATAACCTACATTAAATATTCATTTTATATTGCTTTGATTTATATCTTAATTTCATAAACACATAAAAAAGTATTATTTTTGTGTAGCAGCCATGCAAAAGTACTGACTTTAAAAAATGTCAGTCCTTCTCCGACACAATATGGCTCATTTCTACAAATGATAAACCCTCTTTTTATTACATAATACATTTGAAATTATGAAAGTAAAACGTTACTTATTTTTAACAGATATGATGATCTACAGATTCAGTTTATTTTAAAGTAGATCCTAGATCAAACTTCTCTAAAACCAATTTTACCCATTTCTTAAACAGGTACATATTTTAGTAAAATAGAACATTTAAAAAAATATTATTACATGATACTGTATCAGTTATCAGTAGAAAACTTCAACAAAGTTGAAATGCAATTAAACTTAAGCCATCTATGGAGCATTTTGTTTTCTGAATGTTTAATATTTTGCAGGAATTAAGCTAAAAAGTAGTTTTCACTTGTATTTATGTGTATCATTACTTTACAAAAAAATGGTTTCACCATGCTTATATTGTACATGGTTCTAAGACAAAATGTTTAAAAACTATGTAAACTAAATATTTTGCTTGTTTGTTGAATATTCGCAATTTTACCACAATTGATTTTTAATTTTTTTACATATTCCCTTATTACATAGGGCTTTATCTTGCGTGTTTGCTTTATTAGCGAATATTGAAATGAAAAATGTCGGCTCATTTACAAATATACACATCTCTGCTTATACTTATACAGTCATAAAGGAACAAAACATAGAAAACAAAGGAGTGTGTCAGTAAAATATTCATTTACAACTTCTACACTTTGGATTGTAATTCTCAATGGTAGTGCACTTACCTTGAAGCAACTATTTTTCATACAGCATCTCACTAAACTTTCTATAGCATTTTTAAGTAGGTATGTTCATTTTAATGAGAAAAATAAACCTTAGACAGATTAACTAATTTAAACACAAAATTAAATAGTGGTCGGGCCAATATCCTTTTGTCCTTTCTTCAGTTCGTACTGCCTCCTAAAAATGTTTATTTCAGTGTTGGAAAATGAGCTACAAGGGATAGAAATGCTTTTCATACCTACCTATTCTCGCCTTTTCTCCTCATATTCTTGGTCATAGAGGAATATTTTAACATTCACAACTAAATATCAATTACCTTTAAGTAAAATGCAGTGTTTTCCAAACCCAGGATTAGGAAAATCACAAAACTATTTTCCTTGGCACATTGCTTTGTAGGATATGTCATATATTTGAAAATTGTGGAATATGACACAAATAAAACCAAAACTCTTAACTCATGATTTTTTTTTTTTCTACCTCTATCAAAAAACTCTTCTCATGGTTTTTTTCTTGCACTGAAGTGTTTTCTAGCAGTTAAATCTTCTCTTACACCCATGATTTTTATCAGGTACAATAGTATCCTCTTCCCTACTTAGTAGATAAAAAAGTGTTATTCATTAACAAAACACACTCAAGTGACTTTTAGAAGATTTGCTGTTAGAATTAAGGACTTTTCCCCATTGAAATCACAATTGAAACTGAAATCATTTTGTTTTCGGGCTTTTGATATACAAGTAATTGATAATTTCTTAAAAATTCTTAAAGTCAAAATGAGGCAAAGTAGCCATGCACTGACTGTACTCTAAAGTCAAAAGTGTAATAAAAATAATGACATGTTTAGACTATCTTAGGCTTAAAAGGATCACTGTAATATGCTAAGGCAAAAAGATGATGTTAGCCTGCAAAGGGATAACCAAGGTCAGACATTAAAATGCGTAAAATATTTCTTAAAGAAAAACATATGTAAACATTTCACAAACTTCAAATAATAGTCAGTGGATGCCTTTAGGTTATTTTTAATACACCAGATTTATTTATCAATTCAAAAAAAATCACTTATAAGTAGATACTTTAAAAATTCCTGGGGTAAACAAATCGATATATATTAGATGTATAAGAACTGGAGCCAGGAGCAGACTGAGTCCCTAAGTTATAAATAACACCTTTTTAATAAAAAGGGGGTACTTTATCAGAAACCCAAGTAATACCGATTTATAAAAACAACAGAATGTTGGCCACGTTAGAGATAATGGCTGGAAGCAGAGGGCATTGAAGAATGTACAATAAAACATAACCATCTCAAAAAAATGCATTATTCATCTCTGAAAGAACCCAAATAGAGGGAAAAAGCACAACAGGTCCTCACAAACCCACGAAAGTCCGGGCATCAGGAGGTGTTGCCTGATACCACTTGTTGCCTCTCCCCGTACAGAGCGCCGCTGGGACAAGAGGCAGGCGCTCCATCTTCCCGGGGACCCGGAAGCCCGCGGGCTTCTCAGCCTCCAAGGGCCTAATGCGCAGCGCCTCCGCGCAGCTCCGGAAGTGCCGGGCCCAGCACAGCAGGCCAGTTCCGCGTGGCGTGGCGCGCGGAGGTGGGAGGGGCCGTGAGCCGAGGAGGAGGGACCGCGTGAGGCCCCGCCCCCTGGCTGCGGCCTCCGGCTATGGCCCGGGTTCTGCTGGCTCCGGGTCCGGAGCTGGAAGTCCGGGCTCGGGCTCGCGTGGCGACGCCTCCTCCTTGTCCGCGGGCGGGCGCGGCGTCCGCTGCTCGAGGTGCAGCTGCAGCAGCGCGCGGCGGTACATGGCCTCCAGCTTCTCGAGGCGGGCCCTCAGCGCCCGGGGGCTGCCCGGCTCCGGATCGGGGCTGCCGCCTCTCGCCGCGCGGTTCGTGCCGGCCTCCTCGGCGCCCGGGGTGGCCCTCGCCGCCTCCTCGGGCTCTCCGACGCCGCCCTCGCCGGGGAGCCGCAAGGCCTGACGGAAGAGGCTGCGGTTCTCGCGCTTGAGCCGCCGGTTCTCCAGCCGCAGCCGGGCGTTCTCCTCGCGCAGCCGCGCGTTCTGCCGGTCCCGCTCATCCCGCGCGCGGAGGGCCTCCAGGTGGCTCGCCGCCAGGTCGGCGAAGCGCTCCTCCAGCTGCGGCCGGGCGCCGTCCGCACGGCCTCGCCAGCCCACGCCGCCGCCGCCGCCGCTCCCACGACCCCGGCCTGGGCGGCCCTGCCCGCCGCCCGCCCTGCCGCCGCCCCCGCCGCCGCGGCCCCCGCGCCTGCTGGCGCCACCACGCATGCGCCACATCGGTCCCGTCCCCGCCGCGCCGAGGGCCGAGGGCCGAGGGCCGAGGTCGCGCTCCGAGGCTCCTGCGAGCTAGGCCGGCGGGGCGGCCGGGGCCACGCGGAGGCGGCGAGGAGGCGGCTGCTGGCCGCGGGCCAGGGGAGGCCGGGAACTCGCCTGCCGAGGCGTGTCTTGTCTCCCGCGGCGGGGCTGCCCCGGGCCTGCGGGCGCCAGGCCGCTCGCGCACAATGGCCCCGGGGCGCCGGGCCGCGCGGGAAAGCGCGCATCCAGCGGGGCCCCGCCGGGCGCTTCCTTCCGTGCGGGCCCGAGCTCCGCAGGAACCGCCGGCCGCGCCCAGCCCCAGCCCCAGCGCCGCGGCCGCGGTTACCTGGCTCCGGGCACGGCAGCCGCGGAGCAATCAGCAGCCAGCCCTGGGGCGGCGGCGGGCAGGCTGAGCCGCGGCGCCGTACACCACGTCCGAGCTTAGAAGCGTGCACCAGAGCTGAGCTGAGGTCGGCCTGAGGCCCTCGCTCAGGTGCCAGCGGTAGCCCTCAAGAAAAAATTTATATGCATACACAGTTCTTAATTTGTCAACAGCCCGGACGCCACTTGCAAACTGCAACTCCAAAAATCCTAAGAAAGGCAAAATGTGCCCCATTCATTCAAGAAACATTGAATATTCAGTAAGTTGCAAAGTCTGGGGACAAGTCCATACAACTCACTGAATGAGTCACAGTCCTTTTTTTTTTTTTTTTTTTTTTTTAAGGATCTCAACCTACAAAGTAACTGGGTTATTGCAAAGTAAGTTAAGGGTAAGATATCCGTGCCAAAAATGTTATAGGGGAGAAATGGACTAGAAAGAATCTATTTTTAAAGATAATTCTTAGATTCACGAAAGCCTCCGCGCTACCGGAACTAGTAAATGAACAGGAAGAGCATAAAGAATCTGGGTTCGCAGAGCTGGGGTTTTCATGAAATAGTACATATAAAAAGTTATTTAATTTTTTATCCGTTATCAAGTAAGATCCTGAATACCCACAATCACAAATTCAATTAATTGTCATTCTCATTTCATGAGGTAAAAAAGTAGGAAATGTATAATTTCAGAATTTCAAAAATGTAAATTTAGTTTTATTAAGGACTATATCATTCTAAATTTCCACTGAAAGTAAATGATGAAAACTTTTTTTTGCAGATGATGCACCAACTACTCTGGATTATTGCACAAAAATAAATGTTTTTTCCCCCCATAGTATATACAGAGAATGCAAGAAAATGCTGATATATAATGAAAGATGATTAGTTCTCAATTTTAGACATGTTGAAGTTTTTAAGAATATAGCTGCATATTTGCTCTATCTGAGTTTCATAATTTTTCCTCTTTCCAAGATTTTTTTCGTTTTATTTTCACATATATGTTATACTGTTTTTATGTGAGGTAAGTTACATATGCCATGGACGCTAGAGAAACACACTGCATAAGATTCGGTCACCTCTGTGGTGTTACGAATTGAGTACTACTGTATTTTTATTTTGTTGGCTACACTCTCCTCACCCCCACACTTATAAATCTATTAGTATTCTCTTTTTACAGTTTTCCAGATTAAAACAGTTCCATTTCACTTGCAGAATACCTGCTAAATTTTTGTACCTACCTTTGTAATGAAGTCACACTAGGTTTTCTAAAGGGCATTTCTAAAAAAGCATCAAAGGACACAAATCACTATTTCCTAACAGTATTTTTGTCCTCTACTCTTATTCAAGAAAAAGAGGTAAGAAATCTCCAATAACAAATTTGAAATTTTTATAAATAAATAAAAACTCTAATAGGCTCTTTGTGTTTAGGAAACTCTAAGGCTGAAGGTAGTTTCTTGACTAATGTTATAAAGTTTAGAGTAAGAGAACAGAAAAAGAGTCATTTAGAATACTTAATTTTGTTATTTCCCTGAAACAACTTTGTTTTTTATTAAGGGGACTTTTTATAAGTATTTAGTTTTTTCACTCTCCACACCCTCAATGCCCATTTTCTAATTATTCAACAACTTAAATTTTATGTGTAGAAAATAGATTAACAGATGACTTTACAGTTATTGTGGTTCTTAATATATTGTGTTAAACCAACTATTTTCTTAATACTGTACTTGAGAAAAGCTGTGTCAGCAAATAGCAATGTTTTTTGACGTACACTTCATGCATCCATTTTAGTATTTCTCAAAACCAGGTACGAATGACAGCTGTTGCATTTATTGCCCCCTTGTCCCATCCTCCAAATGAGTTGTTCTTTCCACACATGTGTAGCTGTTGTATATTTCTAGGTACTTGCTTGAGAAAGAGACCCCATGACATATATAGTTTGTTTCCTGTTTCCCCAATTGGATTCTAAGATACTTTTATTGCGATATTCATTTGACTCTCATTTCTCCATTTGAGTCACATTTCTTATAAAGTGAGCTACATTGTCCTATATCATAACAGCCTAATATGAAAATCGACCGAACGGCTGAATGACCGGTGGAATGACCGTCACTGTGTCACTCACTGACCACCTGATGCACACTGACCACCAGAGGGCAGACGCTCAATGCAGAAGCTGCCCCCAGCTCACAGGACCCATGCCAGCCAAGGTGGTGGTGGCAGGGGTCGGGCCAGCGAGCAGGCAGCACCAGGTCAGCCAAGGTGGGTGTCAGCGCTCCCCCCACCCCCATCATCCTGCCAGTCACCCCACAGATCAGCCCTAACTGCTGGCTAGGCCTAGAGACCCTGCCTATGCACAAATTCCGTATACTGGGCCTCTAGTTAAGGTAATGAATGTCACATTCACATTGGTATAACTCATTCTACATCTAGTATTTCTCTTTAATATTTCCTCTCTCCTTAAACCATCCTATAATGTCTCACCAAATGAACTTTGATTAATTACTTTGATCATTTTATTGTGTAACAATGTTGAACTCCTTAGTCTGGTACTTAAAAGCTGTCCAAAATCTGGATGCTCTGGGTCTTCCATGCTTTCTTTACATTACTTTCTGTTGGACTATTCATTCTCCTATTGAGTCATTGAACTCTTTTGCCCTGAAACTTGATTGTAACATCCCTTCTGTGGACTGAATTGTGACCCTGCCCCAATTCTTATGTTGAATGAAGTCCTAACCTAATATGATGGTGTTTGGAGATGCAGCTTTGGGAGGGAATTAGGTTTAGAGAAGGTTATGAGAGTAAAGCTCTTAGGATGGGATTATTTCCCATATAAGAAACTACCACAACAAACTTGCTTCCTTTCTCTTTTTCTCTGCCATGTGAGTACACAGCCAAAAGGTGGCCATCTTTAAGCCAGGAAGAGGCCCCTCTTTGGGGATCCAAATCAGCCAGCACCTTAATTTTGGACTTCCCAGCCTCCATAATTGTGAGAAATAAATTCTTGTTGTTTATATAGTTACTTCCATTTTTTCCCCCTCAGTTATCTGGACTGCAAAGATAACATCAAGGCAAAGTTTTGCCCTACCATTTCATACATCTGCCGTAGGTCTCCTGAACTCAAGGTGCTTTTTCTTCTTTTACACATTGATAAAGTAATGCCTGTTCATGCAATTTGATGCTGAGGTCCTTCCCTATGTTAACATTACTTGTGCAAATAGATTTGGAAATAGAGCAGCTTATATTGTATTGGCATGTGTGTGTGTGCGTGTGTGTGATAAAAATATTTCTTAAATTACTAGGTTGTCAAAAGCATTTATTCAATTTCTTATATAATCTTAAAAAAGATTTACAAAGTAAAAATGCTAACCATATAATAGTCAAAGTATAGGGTATTCCAAAAAAATGTATACACACTTCACAACTGATAGCTCAATTAATGTTTCTTTCTTTTCAGATTTAATCCATTGGAATTAATAATTATTCCAAGTGTGTATACATTTTTTGTATATCTGGCAGACTAAGCTCATTGAAACCAAGAAAGATTTGTAGAATGTTGGAATTATTCAGGCTGAAATTATTTCTGGAAAAAAAAGCTACCTGAAATATAATAGGCATCCTCTTTAAAGATATGATTCTTCTTTCTTGATAGTTCTCATTAAGTGTTTGGGTTTTAAAAATCCATATTTTGTAAGCCCTGTGTGCTGAAGAATTTGGTAAATCACATTCTAAGCTTGATGTTTGGTAATATTCTCTCTAAAGCCCTAGTTGAACATGGTTTGTTTTCTAGGAGCAGATTTATTATGGCTATGAAGGGCATGTATTGATGCTGGGTAGCATGAATATCCCTTTATTGGAGTAATTATTAGAGTTGGTAATATTGACTGCATTTATTTAGTCTTTTATATGGACAAAAATATTAAAAGCTATCAGACACTAGCATTGCCCTCTGACAGCATCATTTAATTCTAGCTATAGGGAAAATTGTGACATAAAAGCAGCACAACTGTCTTATCTTAATTAGAATAGTCTACAGTGGGAGAAATACCCACCTTCCTTTAAAAATTATAAAAGCACTAGCCAGACTAATAGAAGGGCAAAAACATTATAGATTAGCAGATAGAAATGTAGCTGAGAGCAAAGTGTAGCCACTCAGGATATTTAGCTAAAGGGAGAGTTCAAAATAACTGTTTGAAGCGGGGGAGGGAGGAAACGTCTTTTAATTCTAAAATAATGTTGTTTTATGCTGTGTGTTTGTAGACTAGCATTATTCCTTAATGAGTCTGGAGCTGTTCTTCCACTAGCCACATATATCTATGTAAGTGTAAGTGAGTTAAAATAAAATGCAATTTAATAACCAGCTCCTTATTTACACCAGTCACATTTTAAGTGAAGTTCTTAGTAGTCAATATGGTTTAGTGGCTAGCATATTGGGTGGTGTGGGTATAGAGCACTTCCTGTCACAGAAAGGCCTGTTGGTCATCAATGGGACAGTTAGTACTATATTCTATTTCTTATTCTAATTATTGGTCTCAACCTTCAAAAGGCCATTCTGAAATTTATGAAAAATACAATGAAAGTGATATCCCTGCATATTTCCAAGGTTTTCTGGATGTTTAATTTCATACCACTGACAAATTACTTTCATCAACCTTTCACAGAGAGGGCCATCTCATTCTTAAATCTATGTAACCTAAAATAGTGAGTCTCTAAATCTGAGTTATCCAGTTATGTACACATCATTGAAGGTAGTAATGGGACTTTGGAAATCATTTCTAATTAGAACTGTTATTAACAAGCTATTTTCAGAAGGGTGCAAAAAACAAGTAATTTAATTTTTCTCCTACCACTGCCCCTCAAATCCATTCTGTGAGCTCTTCCTTCCATTCCCTTGGATAATATCTTGAGAAGAACCATTAATTTGCAATTACTTCTGTGCTTAATGAACAATTATCATTTTCAGATATTAAAAGTCCTTTGCAGTGGAATTCAAAACTTCAAATGCTCTTCTAATTCATGGCTCCTCTTCTCCTCACAGCAGTGTTACTGCCAGGCCCAGATCAGGATTAACCAGCCTGCAATGGACAGGAGGTGAAACTGATGTATACTCTCTTCCATACTTCACCTCCTCATCCTCCTCCATCTACTATTTTTAGCTCCCTCCGGGACAGAAACAGGGACAAGGTGAAAGCAGTATTAAAAGGAAGAACAAACATAGGTAGCTGGTGCTGCCATTTTTTTTTATTTTTTATTTTTTTGGCATTGTGTCCTTTGATGGCAAGACTTCACTCATAGAATGCCTTTGTGTATTTGGGGCCATCACACATTGATCCTTTGACACAGACGATTCCCTTTTCTTCACTTCTGATGACTTATGCCATTGACTCTTGCTCTAGTGGTAAACTCCACACAGGTTTTCTGTGGGGTTGTCTTACCTCCCACGCATAATCCTTTCAGAGAAATTCTTTGGAGAAGGGTAGAGCCAGTTACATTTCTTACTTTCCACTTTAGTCCAAACTCAAGAAGTACATAGGTCACTCCCACTACAGCCTTGTCATTTTTCTGTGTCATCAAAGCCAGCATCAGCTAACCTTTAACCTTCTGCTTTACCCAGGCCACAGTGTTCTGCAAACACCAAGAGCCTCGAGGCCATTTTCATCGCACACCATCTTGGAAGCACAAGCTAAGAACATGAGTTTCTTCAGAGTGCATTCTGCTTCAGGCTGAGATGTCAGTCTCCATTCTGTGGACTGCTCCCCCTCCTTATATCTGGTTCTTTTGAGGTACTTCTAACTAGAATGTGTAGGGAGTGGGAACTTTAGGAAAACATTCCCTGTTATACTCTTCCAAGAAATGTATAACCCAATTCTTCTCTCTGATTATGCTGTCTGCCTCCATACAAGACATTGAACCAGTTTCCTAGCTTTGATCCTTTGATGAAAGGTCTGGACATGATTTAGCCCCTCTTAGACAAGTAGGCACCTATAAACCGTATCTTCAGCTTTAGCCCTTTGCTAAGATGAGGACAAGTTCTACCTTATTTCAAACAGATAAAATATCCTAGTGAAGGGTACACATTCATCCAAACAAGTAGTGTTCATTGAAATTCAACTATGAACCAGTACTTAAAATATTTAAAATATGTAAAGTTCCTAGCACATTGTAGTTATTTGAACACTAGGGGCCCGGTGCACGAAATTCGTGCACGGGGGGGGGGGGGGGGGGGGGGGGGGGGGGGGGGTGTGGAGAAGGGGAGGTCCCTCAGCCCAGCCTGCCCCCTCTCACAG